>CM076573.1:601237266-601507924 GCA_034641835.2 Pinus albicaulis
AGTCCAGAGGTGAGTTGACAAATCTTAGAGAAACACAGCGGTGGCTTTGTCGTCACAGAAGACACATCAAAACAAAACAATATACAGAGCACAAACAAAATTAAAGCACAACTCTAACACGAGAGAGAACAGAGCGGCCGTGGTAAGAGATAAAGAAATGGAGAGATCCTGCAGCATATATATATATATATATATATATATATATATATATATATATATATCTTCACGAGAATGAAATAGGTTTACATATTTTCACATTAAATTGAAGTAGAAAATAGCCTGACATATCTCACACTAAAATTTAAGAAATATGCTTTTAATAGAATGATATAGTTTTACCTCTAAAGGCGTAATAGGTGTACCACACTGATTTCCCACCGAATTTGGCATTCTCTTGACGCTAAACTCCAACAGAATACCTAACCAAAGCAGCAAGCAATGTTTTATTATTTGATTTACAGATAAATTGCAGAATGCGACAATAATTTGTAATAAAATCACAGAGAAAGATTTCTTTGAAGTATTGGTTATTTAATTTGCAAATAAAACGCAGAACACATCAACAGTTCCATGTAAAACCAGAGAGAATGATTTCTTTACGCATCTGTTACTTAATTTAAGATTAAATCACAGAATAGGAACAAGACAACTGAGAAAATATTTCATTAAATTTTTGGATAAATCACAGAAATCGGGCCATAGTTTGCAGAGAAAGAAAGATATCTCTATTTGTACAAGAATTGAAAGCTAAATTATAGTTTAAAAATATACTACAGAAACTAAAATTTGAAAATTTTAGCTGGTTTGCAGAGAAAGAAAGAGGAAGAAAGATATCTTTATCAGGCCAAGAATTTGAAAGCTAAACTATAGCTTTGCAATATATCTAGAAACAGAGATTTATGAAAATTTTGAGGGACCTATGCCCCATCCTACATTTTCTACAAATTTAAAGGGAATTTTATGCCATACGTTCTGATCTCACTTAATTTTGATCCTCGTCCATACGATCGCAGCCCAACCAGGAAGTGAGGTGAAAATCTTCGAGAAGTAATGGTATGGTGACTTCATAATAACGTACACTGATCTCGTCTCCTCTCACATATTCAACAGAAAACATATCACCAAACATACTTACAAATGAAAAAACATAAACACACAGACGCCACACAATATACAGAGAGCACACGAATTAACACACATACACACAAGTCACAACACAGAGCACAGAGCGCACTCAAATTACAACACATAGTATACAGGGCGCCTTTTAACACACAACTCTAACACGAAAGAGAGAAAGAGCACGCCTGATGGGAGATAAAGAAATGGAGAGATCCTACAGTATATATAATAAGAGTAGTCAGCCTCTGATGAAATGCAGCCCTTGGATTGGCATAAAGCTGCTTTATGATCCAACGTCAAGCAATTGCTGTTAAGAAATTCAAGTTGAACATTTATATGTCGGTTTTTAATTCAAATTGAACCGTTGCTTGACATTGCTATGATCAAATGGCCACTTAGGTGATTCTTTTTGCGATGATTGCTGACAGCTTGCACCATTTTAAATTTTATTTGATTTCGTCCATTGTGTTAGCGGCGGAATTTAGTAAATCATATCGCCCCTAAAATATTCTCTCCATTTTATAAAATAAAAAATCTACATGGTTTCTTTTAAGATGACATTGCATCAATTAAAATCAACAAACATGGTTCTTTTTTATATGAGATTGCATCAATTTTGTTTGATGATTCAATTTTATTGGATGATATTGTATTTGTATAAATATTTCGAATTAAAATAAAATTATAATTTTATTAATAAAATATAAATATTATTATACATTTTTATAGGAAATATAACATTTAATTTTTTGCTCAATTAAAAAAAAATCATATTTATATTAAATTTTTTATTTATTTTTAAATAATAGTATGACAAGAAATTTATGAAAAGTTTGGAGTAGAAATAGTGTTATTTAAGAATATATGAACTTGAAAAGTTCTCAAATGTTGGATGATCTTCTTAGCACTCAAAGATCACCATACAACAAAACATGTGTTGGTTATGTGGGCATGATTTCGTACAAAGAATGAGAAAATAAAATTGAAGAAAATCCTGAAGGTCATGGTAATATTCTTCAAAACCCCAAGCATAGAGTAAGCAAGGAAATAAATTAGGATGAGTTTCGAAGAGCTACTACACCTAGAATCTATGCTAATTCCCTTAAGAGATCGCTACACAGTACAAGCAACAACGAAATAATAGACAAGGATAAACAAATAATTGAATCCTCTACAAAGAAAAACAACTTCATAAGAACTACTTCATCAAGACAATCCTTCTCAACCAGATATGAAACTATATTCCTTGGTCATTGTTTTTCATGTACAAACATTGGACATAAAGCAGGGATTGTAGACCCTATGTTAGGGATGATTTTAGAAGCCTTTATAAGATGTATAGAAACAAAATTATAAGCAATCAAATCAAAGGCCCTAATGGCTATAACAAAAAAAATAACAATTCATTCACTCCCCTATACAAGTACAAAATAGAATACTAAAATTGTCACATTTTTGGGCATATAGTATGTGATTGCAGAAGCATCACGAGATGGTTTCCTAAAAAAACCAAAGAAGAAGATACTTCTACCAAGCATAAAGAAAAATACCCCAAGATGAGTAGAAGAAAAAAATAAGAGCCAAAGATGGATCTAAATTCTCAAGGCACGAGTCTAAATTAAGTTTCAATGCTCTGAGGAAGTCACAGTAGTTAGGGAAGTTTCAGAAAATTTTGTTCAATTTAGTTATCACTCCAATGACAATACTACATGATCTTTATTTAGGGCTAGAACACGGAAAGCCATTTGAAGAAGGATATGTTGATGTTAGATATGTTGATATGCTACTCTCTACATTTGAAACTCCACTTTGCTTTACAGAAAATGAGTTTTCACAGCTCAAGGGTATTGAATTCTATCATGTAACCAAGCCATAGCTAAAATTTGGAAAGAAATTATAGCGAGGAAACATTTAATTGCAAAAGAAGGAATTTACAACCATTGAGGCTAGAAATCCAAGGGACACACACAAGTGAAGGTATTTAGTTGAATAATCAAGGTTATGTGACTTTTAAAAGAAGAAATGACTTGTGTAAATCAAATTTTTGCAACTCTAAAGGAGATGAAGTTGTTAGTTCTGTTAGTGAACTCCATGCGAGATAAGGTATTGTTCTCAAATAGAGAAGCTCAATGTGTGCAATTATGAGGACTTCGAAAAGTGACTAGAATATGGAAATGCAAAAAAATACAAACAACAATGAAAATGATATAGTGGGAGTGAAAGGCTACCGCGAAGAATAAAATAAAATAAAATAAATAAAAATAAAAGTAAAAAAATAGAAGAAGAAGAAGTTAACTCCTCAAAAAACCCTCAAGTGGAAGTCATTACAGAACCAATTTCTAATGCTATTAATGGTGAAGTCTGTTTTGACAATATTTATATTCAAACACTTGATGATGCCTTCTAAAGGACAATTGGACTTGAAACTTATGTTAAAAATAAATAATGGCCCGAGAATGGTATTTTGATGGGATTTAATGTCCCTCATGATGTTGTATTGGAGGATATAAATCATCGTATCACTGATCTAGAAAAAGGCTTCAACATTGAGAGTAGGCATATTGATGAGAAAACTAAGAACTCGTTTGGATTCATATGAACTATAGATAGATACTGCATTGTCCTTTACGAATAATTTTTAAATCATTTGGGAGCAAGAAAACTCATGGGAAGTTTGGTTCAATTGGCCCTTTCATGGAGGTAAAGAAAATATCAAATGTATTTAATAATGAATTGCCGGATCATGGGATGAGAATGGGAAATATATTGTGTAAATGGAAGTTCAAAAGTATATAGAATATGATGAGGATGATGTTTATATGAAGTAGAGAACAAGGGTTCTATATGAATCCATTGAGGAGGAAATTGAGGAGAGTAGCCAAAATGATGAGATTATGCTACTACTAGTGACCAAAAAATATTATTCCATTTTGGTATTATTGACTATGATATGGAAAAGGATCAACTTATTAAACTTCTAAGCAAGGAAATTTTTTTCTGCTAGTTCAAAAAGTAACTCTTAAAAATACGACTCTTCTTTGTGAGCCTCGTTGAGAGATGCATACTTTTCGTGAACCAGAGAATGTGCTAGAAGAAACATAATTAGAAGGCTTTTCCAAAAATATAATCTAAAAAGAAATAGGTGTTTTGCTTCACCACTTTTCAAAATTGACATGAAAATCATGACATTTAAAAAAAGTAATAGTAAAAAAAATAAAAATAAAAAATCCTAAGAAAATTTAAAGTGCCAAAATATGTTAAAAAAATGGTGATTCTGCATCACCACTTTTCAAAATTGGGTGTTTTTCTTGCTATTTAGAAAAAATGGGTACATGGTTTTATCGATAACTTTGTTTTAGTCATTCAACACGATTTTTGATACATTGAACAATAAATATTTGAAGAGAGAGGAAAAATTTTGGACTCGAAAGTTATGGCAGATATGGAGGATTGGGTCCTCAATCTTGTCACACCAAAATCATGTCGCAATCAATACCAACATAGAGTGGATTTATACTAGCATATCAATCTCTTGGCGGGAAAGGTCCTATTCAAACTCATCAAGAGTAGCAATGAACTCCTCCGTCACATGTAGGATCTACACCCATTTTAAAATTAATGGATGACTAATAAAAGGAAACTATTTAAATTTATGCTTCTGAGCGAGTAGTTCATCAACCAACCTGCAAATTGATAGAAAAAATAAAATAAAAAAAATAATATAAATTAAAAAAAAAAAAATTAATAATAAAATTAAAAAAAAATAAAAATAAATGAAAAAAAATAAAAAAATTTTCAAATCAAAATTGGAAGGAAAATTAGGATTAATCGTACCCAGATGAACATGTAAGAGGAGGAGGGAAATAACACTTTTTGGAATTCAATGGTGGGACTGGTGATTTAACGTCTAGCCACCTAATTTTTCATCATGGTATCTCTAAAATATTTGTCCATTCATCCCTATACCAAACTCTTCAACTATGTTTTGTTGAAGTCGATGTAAACACTTTGCTACAAGACTCCTCGCGAAAACACGTGAGGATATAACACCATGAGCGAAGTCTTAATTTCAACCCCCATCGTTTGAGTGTGAAACATAATCAATATGAAAATTTCTTGTTTCTATACCTCCACCAAAGTTCATTCCTATCGAGATTTTGTAGACTATTATGATCACTTTAAAAACTAGATTCATGGTATCTAACTCCCACAGGGGTGTGTTGCTACATCCATAGGTATTTTCCCATGTGGGGAAACAATAGGCCACCCCTGCCTACCCTTCCTCTATTTTCACACCATCTAGAGAAAATTTATTTTAAATTATTACTACTATTAGCTATAGAAGAAATTAATATCTAAGTTAAACATATATACAATTTCAAAACATGGAACATGATTCATAGTCGTGGATACTCACATCGACTTAGTTATAGATATTTTTAATATGTAAATTGAATTTTTTATCATACCATAGACCAATACCATGGGTGCTGATGACCCAACTGGTGATTTAGCTTTTGGAAACCAAAGTTTCCTTCATGGTAACTTCAAAAGTTCTTATCATAAAAAATGTATATTTTTCCTGCTCAAACCACTGTGAACACCTTGCCATAGGAATGCTCACGAAACATATTTGAGGATTTAAAAAAATGAGCAAAGTCTCAATGTCATCACCCACTGCATGAGTGAACAACACAATCAATATGAAAATTGCATGTTGCGAAACCTCCACCAACTTCATTCTCATCGATACTTTGTAGACCATTATGATCACTCTAAAAAAAAGCTTCATTTCATTTAAATTCCCTAGGGGTGCAATTCTGGGTCCTTCAGTCTGTTGATCTGGTGGGGTGGTGAAAACCTACCACCCCCCCTTCCTCAATTGTCACCCATCCAGATAAACTTATTTTAAATTATTAATATTATTATTAAGTATAAAAAGAATTAATATCCATGTTAAACATATATACATTAAAAAAAGCATGGAACATGATTCTTTTTTTTTGGTAAGTTGTGCTAATTCTATTAATTCGAAAACATATAAGCACATAGTTTATAGGTAGGGTTGGTAAGCTATGCTTAACCAATCCCTACCTTTGTTACAATGTTTCTGGGCTACTGCAGGGGAGGGGGCTGGTCCAAACAAAACTTGCGAGCAAAAATTACTATGTCCCCAGAGGCACTGATACATTTAGGAACATAAGAGGAGGACATGACAGTGTAGCCCTGCAAACACAAAAGACGAAAAATAAAATAGGACTGAACAACACAAACATTACGCATCCTCATCATCACTACAGTTTGGAGCTTCCTCGAGAATGGCACAGTCAGGGGCTTCCGCGATGGCCACTTCCCTCACAACTTCCACTTTAGCAGCAGTGCGAAATGGGATATTTGATGGAGCGCAGAGGATGGGGTGTCTAGATCTACTCCATTTGAAACCCTCGTCTAGATGTTGTTAGAATCCATGATCCAAACATCTATCTCTTTGTCTGCCTATGTAGGGCTATTCGGTGGAGAAAGAATGAATTACGGTGAAGGAGCCTTGGAGATGGATGTGGACCTCCGCGCACCACGTCTTCCTCTTTGTGTCGAGCTTCTAGCGTAGTCTATGCACTGCTTAGGAACGAAAGGGTGGCTAGCAGGACAGTAAGACGAGGAGCCCTCTATCCATTCGAGATGATTGTCCTCGCCGTAATGGTAGTGGCTTGGGAGAGCTCCTCGTTAACCACCTCAAATTTTGCATTAGCACTGCCTGGGAGCCATTGCGCACTTGGGATGGGAGGTAGGGGAAGCACAAGGCCAGGAGAAACTACAGAGGCTGAGGGGCAGGTGCGCAAGATCATGCACTAGGAAAAAGGGGGTTGCGCAACTTCACACTAGAACTTGGAATTCACAGCTGATTTTTATCTGCGAGCATCCAAATTAGGAGAGAGAAATGCAGTGGAGAGAAAATGATGGAGGGAAGGGGCCGAAAATGGGAGGATATATAGGACTATCAAAGATGCATGTCAGAGAGGCTATGAGTGATCTGCCTGTGAGGCTTCAGCTGGTGGGTAGACGTAGATAGAGAAGTAATGCTATAGTACTGATTATTCCATATGGTCATTAATGGATGTGAGGGTGAGGTGATGGTCAGGTTTAGGAGACATCAGGCTTGTCCAGTCTGCGTGATTAGTGTTTCTGCGATGATTGTGCAAGGCAATCACTATGATTGGATCCGCAGCAGGTGGTGAATTGCTTTGGAGATCTCTGTAGTCCACGTGCGATGGGATTTGTTGTCTGCCTGTTTCAAGTGTGTCACCCACATCTGGGAGGAGCTGGTATTTCTGAATGAGTGTGAAACAATTTTGTTTCAGTGCCTCATCTTCATTTTTCTCAAGGGTGGTGTGATGCAGAGTATAGTGGCTTTCCACCCATTTGTTAGCAAGCAGATCTGCCACCGCATTGGCTTTTCTATGCACATGACCGAAGGTGATGGATTTATGATTGTGAAGTAGGAGCTCCAATGCATTGAGCTTATGAGCAAGTCTCCAGCTGTTGGAGACTTTCGAGGAAGCAGTGCCTTGAAGGATGTGTGTGGCTTCCATGGTTATTATTTGCGAGTCCCCTTCCACTTCTAGAGGGGAGTAGTTGAAATCTATGGTGATTTGAATCCCTGTATCATTCCTTTCCAACTCAGCAGAGTTGTTGCTATCCCATCCAATGTTCCAATAGTAGATTCTGAGAAGGTCTCCTTTGGTGTTCCTGATAAATCCTCCAAATCCTGCTATGCTAGGGTTGCATTTACAAGCCCCATCATAATTTCATTTGAAAAACCTCGGGGGTGGAGGAGACCAGGTGTCTGAGGCTGGAGTTCTTTGTTTTCTTCTAGGAGTGATTTCCACGGGAGTGTTAAGACTTATTTGTGAGTTGTTTCAAATGTCGCATTCAATTTCATTGGTGGGTAGGTCCTCCTTACTCCATGCATATAATGCTAGAGTCTCCGTGAGATTGCCATGAATCCTGTCCCAAAGTTGTTCAATTGTAGAAACTTTGTCCTTGAATATGTGGTTGTTCGCTCCTTCCATATGTTCCAAATGAGGATGCCAAGGGTAATTTGCCATAATCTATTTAGCATATTACTGTGGAAAGGATTATCCTGCCAATTGCTAATGATTTGAATGATGCTACCCCTAGCACAATTGGACCGTCGGTAAAGGATGACCATTCTATCCCATAGGGAGCTGGAATGCAGGCATAAGTCAAGCAGGTGCTCGATGGTTTTCGAGTTTCCTTGACATAGAGGACATCTGGAGGGCCCAACAAACCCGTGTTTCAATAGATTCTCCCAAGTGAGTATACGGCATTTACTGAGTAGCCACAGGAATGTTGCTATTTTCGGCCATAAGTTTCCCTTCCAGATCATTTTCAAGATAATTTCGATAGGTCTTGGGTCATGTTGATGGAGGAGATGATATGCTTCCCTTGTAGAGTAAGTGCCTCTTGGCATGTGCCCCCAGCAAAGGATGTCCGACCCTATTTTTAATTGGAATTTTTTTTTTGTGCATAGCTCCTCCCAGGTGCTAGTGTGTCTTTCAATGTTCCAGTTGTTTTTCCAATTTCTGGTATGAATCCATTTCCTATATCCCTGAGATTTGTCTTCCGTCCAGGAGTCCTGAGTTTTTTTTTGTTGCTTATTTTGGAGCATAGCTTGCCATAGAGGTCTACAGAATATGGAGGAGAGGCTTGGCATTTGTTGCCAGGAGTCCTCCCAGAATCTTGCCTGGTTACCATCTCGAAGCTCCCAGAAGCTATGGTTTTGGATAATGACCTTTTGAAGACTGGATGCTTTCTAAATTTGGGAGCCTGGCAGATCGAAGTTGTATCTAATGAGATCATCCTTAAGCTAGTACTGCACATACTTGGCTGTCCATAAGTTGTTCCAGGAGGTGTTGGGATTGGAGACCCATTTCCACTAGATGCTTGCTCCCATTATGATGTTGTTGTGATCGGGGTCCCGGAGACCAAGATCTCCATGATGCTTTGGAGTGCACACATCTTTCCAGTTGACTATTGCCCATTTTTTTCCTTTATTTCCTCCCCAAAATAATCTGTGTTGTAGGGTGCGTATGGCTTTAAGGACCCATTTGCGAGCCGCAATAACTAAGAAGAGGTAAATGGGGAGAGATTGCAAGACGGATTTGATGAGGACCAGATGACTGGCTATGTTGAGAGTGCGGTGAGTCCAGTTGGAGAGGCAGGTTTCCATTTTGTTAAGCAAAGCTCTCTAGGAGGAGTTGTTGATGACAGAGTCAGTGAGTAGAGCTACCAAGTATTTTGAGGGAAGGGATGCAATGGTGAAGCCGAGGATGTGAGCAATGTTGCATTGGGTCAGGGAGGGGTGTGGAAGAAAAATATTTGAGATTTTTCCTGGTTGATCTCTCGTTACGTGCTTCGCAGAAGGAGTCGAGAACAGACTTGGAGGGTGCGGGTGTTTCTCGGAGTCAGTAGGGTAGCCCATTATCAAGTTTTCATCCATAAATTGCTGATGAGAGGTTGGGGATAGGTTATGGAGAGGTAATTCCAACAGAGCTCCCATCTGAATAAAGATTTTGATCAGGCGGCCCAAGCCTTCAGCCATGATGATGAAGATAAAGGGTGAAAGGGGATCCCCTTGCCTTATGCCTGTTGAGGGATTGAAGGTGGCAGAGGGTATTCCATTAACCAGGATGGAGTGAAAGGGGGAGGTGACGAGACTTATAACCCATATGATCCATGTGTGATTGAAGCCAAAAGCTGCAAGGATATTTTTTATATAATCCCAACTTAGTTTGTCAAAATATTTGGAAAGATAAATTTTGAGAATATTACCTGGTTTTCTAGTGGTTTTGAGGGAATAAATGACCTCATGAGTTAAAATGATGCCATCCAGGATCTGCCTACCTTCCACATACCCTGTTTGCTCTAAGGAAATGATGAAAGGTAGTAACTTTTTCATCATGTTAGCTATGACCTTAGATATGATTTTGTAAATAACATTACAGAGGGCTATAGGTCTATACTTACTGGTCGAGGCGGATCTATATTCTTTGGGGATCAGAGTGATGAAGGTAACATTTAGAGCTAGTAACAACCAGTGAGTTTACCTAGATTCCTCCAAAACTTCCCAAACTTTGGTTTGGATGATATCCCAGAAGAATTGAAAGAAGTTCGTGGTGAATCTATCCGGCCCTGGAGCTTTCCCAGCTTTCAGTTAGAAGACTGCCTATTCCACCTCAGCATTAGTGGTAGGAGCAAGCAACATCCTATTGTGATCCTTTGTTATCAGCTTGGGAATGTGTTGAGTAATTTTTCGGATGGCTTCCTTCCTTTGGTGGTTCGGTTCCTGAAGGATGTTCCTAAAGTGATTGCGCAGCTCCTCCATGATGGATTATTGCGTTTCCAACCTTTCCCCTTCTTGATTATTGATGAAAGTAATTTTGTTGTGCATACGGTGTTGTATGGTGGACCTATGGAGGAATTTAGTGTTTCTTTCTCCTTATTTGAGCCAGTTGATTCTGGATTTTTTCCTCCAAAGGGATTCTTCATGGTTCCGTCTTTCCTCCAACTGAGTAGTCAGGTATTGCTCCTGGTGTGATGTCTCATCTGTGCGTCCGTTTTGGGTGATATTTTATTGCAGAGATTTCATTTTTTACTCCAAGTCTTTCTGCTCAATGAATATATTTCCAAATGTAGTTTTGTTCCATACTTTCAAATGTCTTTTGAGAAGTTTCATCTTTGTTTGGAATTGAAGCATTTTGGTGCTTGGAGGGGGTTTTATGGAAGACCACCAATGGGATACTATATCCTTGAACCCGAGGTGCATGAACCATCAATGTTCAAAATGGAAGGGTTTGGGAGCATGCTTACCTAGGTGGATCCATTGGAGTTGTATCAGCCAGTGATCAGATCCCGCTGTTGGGATAATGGTGGTGTCCAGATTCCCTCCTAGGCAGATGAGGTTGTTGGTGATGAGGAATCTATCCAACTGAGAGGCTATTTGCTGAGTGCCTCCTCTTTTGTTGTTCCAGGTAAAGATCCCATTTGAGGTTTGGATATTTATGAGATTGTTACTTTGGATGAATTATTTGAATCCATTACTATCAGATTCGAGATGATGTCTTCCACCTTTCTTTTCCTGGAGGTTGGTAATCATGTTGAAATATCCTCCCATAAGCCAGAGGGGATGGGATTGTTGAAGGTTAAGTTCCTCAAGATTGCTTAGGAGCATCAATTTTTGTTATGCATTTTGAGGTGCATAGACATTGGTGAGGAGTCCATGGATATCAGTACCGACCAGGTGGAAATTACCCTGGATGAAATTCCTATTGGCTTGCAGGTTCTCTAGAGTGATAATTTAAGGGTTATAGATGATGGCAAGTCCTCCAGATGCCCCGTTTGCATCGACTGCTATGATATTGTTACCTTTCCATATCTTGTTGAAGATGGTTTCCAGGGTTGAACTGGTGCATTTGGTTTCTTGCATGTAGAAAATTGCAGGGTGTTCCTCGATAATATTTTTTTTAAAGATTTTGTGCTTCGTGGGGCTATTGAGCCCTCTGATATTCCATGAGATGAGCTTTATGGGATATATTGGGAAGTGAGAGCATAGAATCTGGTTAACTTGGGGAACCGTTTTGATTCCATCATTTCTTTCCCTACTTCGATGGTTCCTTGTAGGGATGTTTTCCTTCCTCTTTTTCAAGACTCTTTTGCGAAGTATTGGGTATTGATTATCGTTCCTCCCTGTATGCCCAAAGAGGGTAGCTGTTGTTCCCTAGCTAATATTTCCTCCATAGTTTCAATTTTCTGCTCTGGGATTGAAGTGTAGTCTTTGTTGGTACATGCTTCTTCTAGCCCTGCTAGATCCAATCCTTTTAGATCTATGATTTTTGGGTCTTCTTCCATCGCTTCTGGTATCATTTCCATTATTGGTTCTTTGCATTTGATCTGATTTTTGTCCCTCTCTGTGTTGGTATTGGGAGGTTTTAAGAAGGTATCTGGTGAAATCTTGTTTTGCTACACCATTTTTGATTGAATCTGCGCAGTGGAGGTGCTTCCAACCTCCTTGCCTGGAGTTGTTTCATTTTTTATGAGCTGGTTAAGGGATGCAAAGCTGTTGTTGGTAGTTGGAGATTTTTTGTTCTGTTGCGGGGTAGCTCTTTTGTTATGTCTTCTTTTTCTTGCTACCTTCGTGAATCCCTCATTTTCCTGTACATTGGTGCCCTTTTCCATTGGTTCCTTCTTATTTAGGGGGCAGTCTTTGAATAAATGCCCATGTTGATGACATTTCCTACATATGAAGGGAATGTGTTCATAATCAACAATTTGAGTCCATTCAAAATCTTCATGCAAGAGACATACCTCGCCTAGGAGCGGTTCAGCTAGATTCATGTAGACACAAATATGTGCGTAGGCTTCATACCTGTTGATTTTGGTTTCTTCTGTGATCTTGAAGAACTCTCCTAGGGCATTGCCTATGTCTCGCAGGGTGAGTTTATCCCAGTAGTCTTGTGGGAGCGAGTAGAGTCGGATCCATACTGGTGCCCAGGTTAGATCTTGTTTGTCTGGGTTGAAGCACTCAATCCAAGGACAGAGGTATAAGCCTGTAGTGTTGAAGAATTTCGGCCCTCCATCCATGATCCTATCCTTATCTTCAGAGCAGGTAAAGAGGATAATCCTGTCCTTATCTAATTCCTATAAATAATATATTAAAGTAAATTAAAATACAATACCATAATAATTTTAAAATTTTTGGTTGCATTCTTTTTTGTCAAACCAAATAAAGTCAAAACTTGTCAAAATATTGTTTCATCCCATTAAACATAGACAAATATATTTTTATGCAAATTTTATTTTAAATGAAAAAATTGAAAATTCAAAGTATTCAAATTCTTTGACTTAAAAAATATTTACCAATAAAGTTTAAAGACATATATTTATAAATTTAAAAAAAAAAAAAATTTATTTAGATTTAGATTTTTTTATTTTATTTTATTTGTTATGTTAATTAAATTTAGTTTGAGTAATTGGAAAAAATAATTACTATCCCCTCACCTAAATTAAATTAATATATTAAAATTAATTTAAATATATTATTATAATAACTTTATATTTTATGGTTGGTTTGCATTGCATAGTAAGTGTGTGGAAAATTTTGTATTTTTTATTAAGTTTGTACATGTCCATCTCTATGTCTTATATGAAAGGCCTATGCTAGAACTTGTAAAATGCATCGCGATTCTATTATGATATCTTCCATATGCCATGAGCTTGATTCACATTTTCTTTGCAAGGGTCATTAGCCATGTTGTTCACTTCCTTTTAAATATGAGAACAACAAATTTGGTCAAAAATTTCTTTCAAGTGCAATACCTCCTCCAACATGGGAAGTGAAATATAAGCATCTATTTTTTAAATTTTCAATTTTATAAACTTATTTTAAGAATACACCATTTAATAGTTAAAGATTTTTCAAAGAGCTTCTGAGCAACATCATTAAACTTTATTCAGAACACAATTAATTGGTTAACCTTTTTCGTTCCTCTTGTCTGCCATAATAAGAAGAGAACCTATCTTGGATGTATATTCCCCTTGTGTAGAATGGAGTCAATGCAAAATATATTTCATGCTGCTCAATCTAACATGAGATGCATTGAGAGAGGACATGTAATTATGCTACAACCCAGTCCAAATAGGTGGTAAATTCAATTTATTTACATCCATCCATCCCAATGCCCAAACAGACATTCTATTTGGACTGCCTCCCCATTGATAGTTATATGCCCACTTTCATTAATAAAAGCTACCAACTCCTGTGGAAAAATGTAATTTTCTCCACAATTGACACAAGAATATTGACCAATTCTAACTTTTTCACCCCAACCAACCTTCCATGCTAAAAATTATCCAATCACATCAAAAGTTTCAATATCAACTTTCCAAACTACTAAAACATCTGGCTTATACTAGTTAAAATTATTATTTTTTTATTTCATATGAGGATTGAGTTCAATTTAAATATATTTTTTTAATGAATTTAAATTTGGTTACTGAATTATTACGTTTTTTTTTGTTGGTAAATTATACTAATTCTATTAAGAAATCATATGCTACATAGTGAAGTTACAATCATGCGAAGCAAGAAACAGGGGATCCGAAAATAATAAACTATCAACCTCGGTCTCGAATGTAACCAAGAAATAAGAAAAAATGATCTAGAGGAGAAACAATGAAACAAAAGGAGATGGTCACTGGGGTCTACCCAAAGTGGGTTGAGTTCTCAATACAACATTTTTTCCCTTTATTTTTTATAACTTTGAGCCATCCAGCCTAGGGTGAATGGGAAAGCACCACTTGAAGACTGTTGTTAACTATAGGAGGAGTCTCCTTATCCGAATCAGATGAGGAGGATTCATGAGTCTGTTTATGTGTGTTTAAAGAAACAATGGGTCCCTCAGGGCCACCCAAGGGCGCATCCTTTGTCTGATTTGTGGCTGCCATTTCATCTTCAGCCTCCTCCTCATTTCAGCTGAAGGACTTAATGTCATCCATGGATGGTGGATCACATGGTTTCTAGCTTTTGGATTTTTGTTTGTGATTGCATTTCTTCTTTTGGGCAAGGAATGATGTGCAAGTGTTCTAAAGGTGCCCTGTTTGATGGCAGTGGTGGCATCGGAAGGAAATTTTCTCATAGTCTAGGGATTGAGTCCACATGAGATTCCCAACTTTGAGATTGATTAGATCAGGTAGACCTTTATTGATGTCTATTTCAACATGAATTCTGCCATAGATGCCTATTCCTTTCTCCTCCCTGGAGGGATCCGTTTCCAAAAAGTGGCCTAGGGTATCTCCAATTCCTTGAAAAACAGAGTAATTCCATAGGTGCACTGGTAAGTTTGGAAGCATGACCCAGATGGGGAGATTAGTAATAACTTTCGTAGAGGGATCAAATTCTGGAAACTAAGGGGTGAGGAATAGCCCTAAATATCCCCAAAACCAAGGACCCCTAGTTAGGGCCTTTTTATAACCTTCTTCGAAAGCAAACAAAACTATGAAGAAATCCTTTGAGAAAAAGAAAACCCTACTATTATTAGTCCATGTTGAATGAATCCATTGGTAGAGATCTGCTTTCCGAGGCCACAAATCATTAAAGCAGAAAATAATCATTGATTCTGAGAAATTTTGAAGATGATCTTCAAGATTTGGGTGGGAGATTTCTATGGAGGGGCTTCCTCGAGCTTATAAAAAAAAAACGGCTTGGGAGCCTCAGAGGGTTATGCAGCTTTCTTGGGGGGCTGAGCATGGACAACATATTTATCAGAGAAAGCTAGAGTAGAAGATGGCTGCCCAGTTGCTCCCCCTCGCAAACGAAGGGTTAAAACTATAGAAGTATCTCTTTCAATATCATAAAATGAAAGGGCAAAAGATTCCTCTAGATGTTTATCTCCATGAAGAAATTCTGGAAAGCTGAGGGGATTCGTAGTCTGTGTTCAAGGGCACATGAGAGGTTCTGCACTAGATCCGTTGAGCGCACCCATTGGAGCATGGTTTTGCATGAAGGAAGCGGGATTTGTATTTGAAAAGGAGGGGGAGAGAGATCTGGGTCACTCTGGCAGCTAGAGTGCATCCTAGAAGCTATATTGGCTCTTCCTTTTGGCTTGCTTCCACCCAAGAGTTTCTTTTGCATTTTCCATCGCTCCTAGTGCTAAGGCAGATCTAACTGATTAGATCTGGGGTTGCGCATTGTAGTTGTGCGCAGATGGAGCGCGTAGGCAAGCTGGTACCCATGTTTCCCTGCGCTATGGCAGCTACTGCATGTTGATTCATAGCATTCGCATAGTTTCTGGTAGGGCTAGTAGCCAACCCCTTCAAATCTTCCTGTTCATCATTTTCCTACGCATGAGGTACATTCGCATCCCTGTCTGCTGTAAAAAATGCGCAATAATTTATTTTTCTAAGCGCCATGCGAATCTGCTTCCATTGGTCCCTAGAAAGGTTGCGCACATTGCTCGGTCGGAGAGATGGCGGGGACGAACCAGATATTTGGGCATCGAGAGACTTGATGTAGCTCAACCACTTGATGGTGACATGGATCATACATTCGCATGTGTTTCTGCTAGGGTTCATGATGTTCATCTCACCTCAATTCCTATGACAACAATCACTCCAAAGACCAATTATTAGATCTGAATTATTACATTATGTGTGTGTGTGTGTGTGAATTTTTATTACCTAAAATTAGTGCAATATAACATTCTATAGATAATCATAGTATATGAAAACACATCTACTACATTCGTGGTATCACATCCCAATATTATTCATGGATTTTTATTTTTTTCCTTTTCTCTTATGGATGTCAATCCATTCTAAGGAGTTGGGTGGAAAATATGTAGATGAGACAATGAAAAAAATTCTTAGAGGCTTCACATGAGGCTAAGGTGAGTCTGAAGGATTTTTTTTAGTGGTAGATGTATTTTGTTGTGAGGAACAAGTTAGTAAACTTCTAAGAAAGATCAATTTTTTTCTACTAGTTCATAAAATAATTCTCGGAAATACAACTCTTCTTCGTGAGCTTCATTGAGAGACACATACTTTTGGTGAACCAAAGGATGATCTAGAAGAAACATAATTACAAGGTTTTTCCTCAAATACTCATACTTTATTTTTCATTATGTTGTACATGTCCATCATTTTCAAAAATTGATAATCACTAGAGGGGTTCATCTAGTCTACTTGAAAATTGGAGACAAATTAATCATACATATGAAACATTTGGAAATTGAGATTTGATGTATGTTTCCTTGGATTAAATACTATTGTTGATAATCCTTATTAGAGTGAGTTTTCATTTGCTAAAATCTAGAAAGACTATAGTATTAGGCTTTACTCACTTCCAAAGTTGGACTCCCTTACAATATTACACCTTGTAGAAAATGCTCGACCTTGGTTTTTTTTTTCTTTGTAGATTTGAAGTGTTTCCACACTTTCTACGTGGTGTCAGTTAGGCCTATTCTACATTGAAGACACTCTATAGATACATATAACAGTAGAATAAATGGAGCACAATTGTATTAGACATGATTTATATACATATAATGTTCTGAGAGATCGATAAAGATCATTTTCCTGAGAATTATTCCTTATTCTTTCAACACGAATTATTAGACATTGAGCAAGAATTGGTTAAAGAGAGAGGAAAAATGTTGAACTCAAAATTTATGGCAGATGTGGAGGATTGGGTCCCCAATCTAGGCACACCAAGAGCTCATCACAATCAATACTTACATAGAGTGGATTTGTACTAGTATATGAAACACTTGTTAGGAAAGGACTTGTTCAACCTCAGTGGGAGTAGCAATGAATTCCTCCTTCACATATAGGAGCTCCACCCCTTTTACCAAATCATGGACTCCTTACAAAAGGAAACAACCAAGCTTCGAGATTCAAAGTGAATTGTTTGTCGACCACCTTGCAAATTAGCATAAAAATAAATTTCAAATCCAATTCGTGTTCCAAGTCCCATTTAAAATTTTAGAAGTCATATTCTAATTTTTTCAATTCAAATTTTATTTTGAAATACAAAATTGAAAATTAAAACTATTTATATTCTTTAACTTAAAAGCATTGAAAAATGAAGTTTAAAACCATGACATCAATATCTTTAATAATTCATCTCAAAAAATATTTATAACTTATCATAATTATATATTTCCTTTAAATATTTTTATCTTAATTTATAATATTATTTTTTAAATAATTTTCTATTTTTCATATATATATATATATATCCTATTTAAATGAATTTCTACAAATAATATATTAAATATAATATTTATATTATATTAAATATAGTATTTAAGAGATAATATAATATTATATTATATATTAAATATAGCACTATAATAAATTTGCATTGTACTATATTTGATTTATCAAATTAGTAAGAAAGTCAAAGCTAATCAACATTTTGTCTATACAAATTTTATGTTAAATGAAAAAATTAAAAATTAAAATATTTAAATTCTTAACTAAAAGACATTAAATAATTTTATGTTAAATGAAAATCAAACTATGACATTAAATACAAATTCTTTTAAGGAATTCAATAACAATCCATTACATCAACATCGTTTATAGAAATTCAACGCATTTTTTTTAAAGAATTGAAGAATAACAATATTTTCTAAAATGTATTTATAAGTTATCACAATTTTGTTTTTTATTTTTTATTAATAATTATAATATTTTATAATATTTTATTTTCTTAATTTTAGGAATTTAAAGCCATGACATCAATATCCTTTATATGAATTCAACAATTCTTTTAAGGAATTCAATAAAAATCCATTACATCAATATCGTGTATGTGAATTTAACACATTTTTTTTAAAGGAATTGAATAACAATCCTTTCTAAAATGTATTTATAGATTATCACAATTATGCTTTTTATTTTTTATTTTATTAATAATTATAATATTTTATTTTCTTAGTTTTTTAATATTTTATTGGATATTCCAATTAAATTTAGTTTGAGTAATTGGAAAAAATAATTATTATATCTTCATTTAAATTTAAATTTAATTCCTACAAGTAGTTGATCGTGGTAGTAGTATAATTGACAAATAAACATATGACAAGCTCTTGTGATTCCAAACATGTCTCACCAACAAAAGCTACAAAATAAATATATAAATTTAATTCGTACAAGTAATATATTAAAATTATTTAAATATATTATTATAATAACATTATATTTTGTTGTTGATTTTCTTTGCATAACACACACACACACACCCCAAGGAAAAATTGCAATTTCATTAAAGAAAGTGAACATTACATTTTCAGATGCATCGTGGTGCATTGAAAAACATGTTGTCCAAAACAAAACAATCATCCATCAAAAAAGTTGCAACTTCATTAAACCAATTAATAAAAATGAGGGAATCACCAATAGTTGTTTGCATTCCTTTTCAGTAGAAAATAATAACAAAAGCTTTAGATTGTATACTTAAACAAAGTTGTTTGTTCCCCACATAAAGCCACTTTGGAGTTTGAAGAAATGGTTTTCATTTAAAAATACCACAACACCTCCCCTTCACTCGCCATCATCTTGAGAAGCACCATCGAAGTACACCCAAGAACGAGCTCGGTCCAACCTATGGGTGTCAGATAACTCAAGGATCGGATCATATGTTTCGAGGGAATTTGGTGCCACTCTTTTAGGGGTTAGCCTTATCATCGAGAATTACATGATTATGAGCTACACAAATCCCCCAGTTGATAATAGGAAAAATATTTATAATATTCTTGGGAGAAACATTTCCCCATCAATAATTCCATGCTTCCATGCATGAAATATTCTTTGCTTCTAATCGCACCAAAAACACCCCAAAATCTGGAATCGTCCTACAAATTTGCCCCATAATCCGTTAACTGAGCAGAATTTTGGCAGAAATCTACGTGAAATTGTCAAATAGTTAATTTGCATAATGTTTCCTTAAATCCAAACTTTTATCCATATTCTATGGTTGAATTAATTTTTTTAATAAAAAAAATTATTACAGGGTTGCGCCCTTGGTCTTGGCACATCGGTCTTATGGTGTGTATGGGGGGGTCGGGGCTAAGCCCTGGCCCCTTACACCAACTCCGCCTAGATTAACATTTAAGTAACGTTTTGTTTTCATAGTTTAAACAACGAGCACCATGGCCTGACGGTAAGACTTGGCGTTGTTTGAAAGAAGGTTTTGGTATTGATTCCTGTAGAGGTGACTTCAAACCTTAAAAAAAAATTGGTGGCCCTCATGTTGCCACGTGGCAGCATGTGGTTGGAAACCAACCAACCAATGACAAAACGCCAACCAAAACCCATAGAAATCAGAAAAATGACGTGACCAAGTTGGTCCAATTCATACTCAACCATCCTCAGTCAACCATGCCTAGTCAGATGTACAAACTACTGACTTGGAAGCCTACAGAAATCTTTCTAAAATTTTACATGTTTGGGAAAACGAACATAACGTGTTTTTGGGAGCATATGGTGTTAGTTTTCTGTGAAACGAGTTGCGCCGAATTTATAACGATGATATCTATGCGGCTGTTCAGGTTCCATACTATTCTGATAAATTTCATTTTTGAGCATAATTTTGAGCACCTGATTACTCCTCCCCACTCGAAGCTTTTGGACCCCAAAATATCACTATCAATTTTTCAGAAGATGAGGGTACAATTCCCTCACCTTTCCAATCTCGACCCATTTTTATTTTCTTGGATTTGTTGCTTTGAGCCCCACACGAAGGTACTCCACATTCCCCCATTTTGAAGACCTTGTTCTTCTGTCAACAATGGTGTCTTGATGTATTTTATCAAGGTATTCAGGAGAAAAATCCTCAATAGAAGGAATCTAAGCATTTTCTCCTTCATCTTCAATCAAAGGTTACTCATACAACCATAATTTCTCAACATTAACAACAACATAAATTTGCATATATGAAGGAAAATCCAATCTGAAGGAATTATCACCAATATTTTCTAAAATTCTAAATGGACCATATCGAATTGGTTTCAGTTTTTTACCTTCTCCTTGAAGCCTTTCTTTGCTAATGTGAAGCCAAACTTCATCATTGACTTGGAATCTGTGATCTACACGATTTTTATCGTGCCTTGTTTTGTACTTGACTTGGCTCTTTTCCAGTTGTTCTTGAACTTCTTGATGCACCAATTGGATTTGTTAAATGAACCTTTTATATTTTTCTATGTCAATATGACCATCCATAGCAACATATTCTCCAAAAATGAAATCCAAAGGAGATTTAGGCATGTATCCCAAACATGCCTCAAATGGTGATGTTTTAGTTGAAGAGGGCTTGGCCCATTTGTAAGCATGTTGAATATAGTGCAAGTTTTCATCCCATAACTTAGGATGCTTGTTTCAATAACCGCAAAGAAGATGCATTATCGTCTCATTCACCACCTCTCTTTGACCATCTTTTTGCGGATGAAATGTTTTACTCTTTTTCAATTTGGTGTCCATGAATCCCCACAAGCTTGACCAAAAATTCCCAACAAAGCGAGATCTCGATCACTAAAAATGGATGTGGGAAACAAAAATGCACCCATACATTCTGAAAGAATAACTAAGCAATTTGTTCAGCTGTAATTTACTTTTTACATGGCATCAAAATATACATTTTGCTAAACCTATCCGTAACTACAAAAATATAATCATGATTCCTTTTTGACATAGGAAGACCTCAAACAAATTCCATAGAAACACTCTCCCATGCACGAGAAGGTGATGGAAGCAGTGTGTTTAATCCTAACTTTCTATTACTAGGCCTACTGATAGAACATAATGAACAACCTCTAATAAAATGTGTCACACTTTCAAGCATAAGAGGCCAATAAAAATACCTTTGTAGATGTGCCACCGTCTTACTTAAACAAAAAAATGACCAGCAATAAGAGAAGTATATTCCTCTCTCACAATGTTGACTCTTTCTCCCTATGGAATACAAAGCTTACCAAGATGGTACAACATTTTATCATGCATGTGATAATCCAATTCCTATAATTGGTTCCCTTGATGCAAAGTTGTATATACATCTTGAAAATCACTATCTAAAGCATATTGTTCAACATAGATCTCATGAAAAACAAATTATGCTTAAGAATAGTAGCAGCACTAACAATAGGCCTAGAAAGCATGTCAACAACTTTAATGTAGACTTATAGCTTATCACCAAGTGGAATTGTTGAAGAAAGTCCATCCATAGGAAGTGCCTTGATTGTTGCAACTTTTTTTGTGATTGCAAGTATTGCAATGGTTGATGATCAATGTGAATGATTGTTTCCTTACCCATCAAGTAGTGTTTCCACTTTTTCACACTTTGCACCAATGCATACAATTCCTTGTCATATGTAGGATAGTTAATCACTGCACCATTAAAATTTTCCGAATGAAAATAGATGGGATTACCATGTTGCATGAGGACCACACCCATGGCATATTCACTATCATCAGTCTAAATCTAAAATGAATGTCTCAAGTCTAGAAGTGCAAGTACTAGGGCTGAACTGATATTTTCCTTCAATGCATCAAATATCTTTTTTTGTTTACCTCCCCACTCGAAGACCAAATTCACATTTTTCAATGCATGCAATGGAGCTGGGATAGAAGAGAAGTTAGTAATAAACTTCCTCCAATATTGGGCTACTCCCAAAAGGCTTCTTACCTTCATAATTTTTTTGGGCTTTGGCCAATTCAAAATGAGATCAACCTTGGAGCCCAATCTATTTTAAATTCACCTCCTCCAACAATATGACCCAAATACACTAAATAAGTTTTTCCAAACTTGACATACTTTGACATCTTTAAAAACTATTCTTTCTCCAAGATATCAAGTACCTTTTTCACATGCATGACATGTTCTTCACGAGATTTACTAAAAATCAAGATGTCTTCTAAGTAGACTATCACAAAATCATCTAGAAATGGCCTCAATACATCATTCATGACACGCATAAAAGTAGCAGGAGCATTGCAAATACCAAAAGGCATAACTAGAAATTATGTCACCTTCACCACTAATTTGATGATAGCCACTCATTAAGTCCAACTTAATAAAATACTTTTCATCTTTCAATTGATCAAGAACATCATCAATTCTAGGAAGTGAGTATAATTTTTTTCAATGCACGGAAGTCCACACACATGTGCCATGCTCCATCATTCTTTGGCACCAAAACAATAGGTGACCCGCATGGCGAAGTACTTGGTTTGATGATCCCTTTGTCCAAAAAATCTTTAATTTTATTTTTAATTTATGCACTTTCCATCACTGACATCTTGTACATGCTAATGTTAGGAAGAGGACAATCTTGCTACAATTTTATTTCATGGTGGATTCCCCTCTTGAGAGGAAATCCTTTTGGCTCCTGAAACATCTCATCATATTGGTTAACAACCTCAACCAAATCAGATTTTAATTTTGAGTCACAATCTTGAAAAGCTTCATTCTCAACATCATTTTTTTGTTTGACCATTAAAAGCACAAAATTCTTGTTAGATTTAATGAGTCTCTTCATTTGTCCGGCATTTACAAGTGAAAGATCTAGTTTTCGTTGATGTGCTCTAACAATGTACTCTATACTGTCTTTGAACAAGTGATACTTGTTTTCATGGCGATGAAAAATAGCTTTTCGATCATACAAATATGGGCTTCCCAAAAACAATTTCGAAAATATCAAGTGCAACTACATCAATTTCAACTTCATCAAGAAAGTCTGTTGTAATGAAAAATCGAGTATGAATTTCCTCGTAACTTGTAAGTTTGCATTCTTTCATATCCAACCTAAAGGAAAAGGTCTTGGATGAGGAATGGTATCTAAATTTAACTTCATGACTAAGTCTTCGGAAATCAAATTTTCTTGTGAACCACTATCAAAGAGTGTATCAATTTTGGTGTGCTTTGAAATAACCCGAATATGGAAAAGTTCAATTCTAGTTTTCTCATCTTGAGTATCATTAGGACAACTTGAAGAGATATTTATTTTTATGTCCTTACCTTTCATTCCCAATATTATGATCTTTGTTTCATCTCCCTAATCGGATCCTAAGTCATGTTGTGTAGTTGCGGTTGTCTTTTTCTTCCCATTTTTTGTTAAACTTATTTGGTTTCATCTTAGGATGAAGCTTCCAACAATGAGCTTCATCATGACCCTCTTTGGAACAATGTTTGCCTGTTAAATTTTTGGAACAATGTTTGCATGTTAAATTTTCTCCTTCATTCTTGATGGATGCATTCTTCTTTCGTTTCCCTTTTAACTTACTCTTACCCTTGTCTCCACTTGTGAATGGCTTCTTGTTACCCTCTTGTGAAAATTTTTTCCCTCTTGCTTCGAGATGTGTTGCCTGGACACAAACTTCATCTAAACTTGTAGGATTAAACATAAGGATAATATGTCTTAAATAACTGCGTAAACCCCAAATATATTTCAATAAAGTGTCTTGTGAATTCAATTCTACACCTAGTATCAAACACCTTCTATATTATTCAGTGTAACTTTTCACACTTTGGCCCTTTAGTTGTATATAATTTTTCCAATCCATAATAGCCTTTTTCATATAAGCTAATGGATAAAATTGTCCTCTAAGTGTAGCAATAAAATCTATCCAGGAGGTTGAGGCCTTACCATGATTTTTCATATCCTCTTATGTTTTGGCTTCCCACCAAATCAAAGCAGCACTTTCCAACCTTAATGAAGCCAACTGGATCATTTTTTCATCATCTTTAATGTTATGAATCCTGCAATAAACTTTAAGTTGATGAACCCAAATATCAAGTCTTTTAGAATTCACCATTATACATACGTAGTTCAAATTTGATATCAAGTTTTAATAAGGGAGTTTTAATAAGGGAGGTGAATAAGATGATGGAGAAGAGGGTGGTTTGTAACCATTTCCTTTTGAAGGCTTGTCATCATCTCCTCATTTTCCTCCAGAAGAACCCTTTCCTTTTGAAGGCTTGGAACTTTCACCTTGCAATCTTGAATTTCTCTCTTAATAGAGAACCTTCACCATTTCAATCATGTCAAAGAAATATTTTCAGAAAGTATTCTCTTCATCTGACATATTATCAGCTCCTCCTTCATGAGACATACTTTCTGAAGTTTCAACTACAATTTGAGTAATAATTGGTGGTTGAGATTTTGGGGAACTTTCTCTCCTTGTCCTTGACATAACTTGAGGACTTGCAACCACAAGCTTTCCTTCTCCTCTCTTGAGCTTCAACCTTGTAAGAATTACATACACTTGCAAACAATTAGATCCTCACAACAACAAAGAAAACCTAAGCACTGATACCAAACTTGATCTATATGAGATCTTAATGAAAATATGCTTGATTGTTTTTAAATTGCAAGTGTTAAAATTGAGTTTTATGAGCCTTTATGTTAAATTATTAAATATATAAATCATGAATTTAAAACTCTGAAATAGCAGAAACAACACACAAATGCACCATAAAACCACAACACAGCTGATGATGAAGGAGTTCATCCCTCTTGGACTACGTCTCCTTGGTCCAACTTCCAATGGATTGGCCCTATATCATTATGCTCAAAATGGTGATTATATACATATACAGTGCTCAAATGGCTTCAAAACTGATTCCATTAGCTCCATAACTGTCAAAAATGCCTCCCTGGCCTCTTTCTACTCCAAAATTGGTAAAAAATTGAAGAAGTTATGAGCCTCCCAAGATTTGCTGCTAATCGCACCACAAATTCTCGAAAATCTAAAACTAACCTACAAATTCGCCCCATAATCCGCTAATCGAGTGCCATTTTGGAAAAATATGGGTGAAATTGTTGGAGAGTTAATTTGCATAATGTCTCCTTAAATCCAAACTTTTAACCATATTACTATGGTTGAATTAAAAAAAATAATAATAAAAATTGTATTACAAGGTTGCACCCTTGTTCTCAGCACATCTGTCGTACGGTGTGTATGGGGGGGCGAGGGCTAAGCCCTGGCGCCTTACCCCAACTTTTCCTGAATTAACATTTAAGTAATGTTTTGTTTGCATAGTTTAAACAACAACAACTGTGGCCTGATGGTAAGACTTGATGTTGATTGAACGGAGGTTCTGGTATAGATTCCTTGTGGAGGTTAGTTCAAACCTTAACAAGATTTTGGTGGGCCCCGTACTACCATGTGGCAGCCTCCAGTTGGGCCACGTCACAACATGTGGTTGGCCACCA
The DNA here is from genome assembly GCA_034641835.2 of Pinus albicaulis. Classification (NCBI taxonomy): domain Eukaryota; kingdom Viridiplantae; phylum Streptophyta; class Pinopsida; order Pinales; family Pinaceae; genus Pinus; species Pinus albicaulis. The sequence continues at coordinate 601,263,177 of CM076573.1, forward strand.
ACCAACCAATGAAAAAACGTCAACCAACACCCATAGAAATCAAACAAATGGCACAAACGGAATGTTCTGATGCCTAGTAAACCATGTCGAGTCAATATTGACCAGTCAAGCATGCCCATTCAAGTGTATGAACTGCTGACTAGGTAGGCTACACATTTTTTGCCAAAATTTTACCTGTTTGGGAAAATGAATAGACTGTGTTTTTAGGAGCATACAGTGTCGGTTTTCCACGAAACGAGTTTCTCCAGATTCAAAACAATGAGATCTACGTGGTCTTTTAGGTTTCACATCATTCCAACAATGTTCATTTTTAGCATAATTTTGAGCACCTGATCAGACAGATGCCCACACATGAAGCTATGAAGCCAAACCTCAACGCACCTTCGAGATCTCTAAGAATTACACACATGACAAGGTTACATTGGGGATCCATCTTGTAGGTTCAAAGCATAAGGTGTCCACTTAAGCATTGAATTGTGAGCTGAGGATTACATTGGAGCTTCCTTAAATGAAGGCACACTAGGACTATTATTCTCTCCTACACATTTACTCTACAAAGATGAAAATGGAGGTTCTCCTTCAATGGTGTGATGTTTCCAAAATGCATATATGTACACACATGGTGGGTTGGGACAGGTTTCCTATTCTTGATTGTATTTATACCATTCGGTCGGTTAGTCGAGGGACACAAAAGGGAAACATATTTAACGATTATGTTGGTTTTATCTGCAAGTAGAAGGACTAGGCTCCATCGGCATGGTTCCCTTTGCTTGGAAAGTAGTGGGTTACAATCAACACTCCAAAAATATTCCTTCTCTTGGCTATAGATGAAACAATTCCCTTTGCCCCATTTGCAATAGGCATAGCTCCACTCAGATATGTTATTGTTCTCATTAGTAATTCTATATTTCCAACTTCCCATCTAGTTTTTTTTTCTTGGAGTCAAACAATTATGGGCTTACCAATCTATATTTTATAGCTCAACCCCACTTCATGTATCTACATTTTTCTCATGTTCTATTTTTTCTCTCACTTTGTTCTCCCTCATTTTATTTTGCCTCTCTCAATTGCTCCTTCCAACCTTCCAAGTGATAACTTTTCACTTTCCTTGCTTTCTCTCCAATATCAAGGGAGATAGCCTACTCGATAAGAGGATGTGGGGACTGCAATCCTCCAATAAACTCATGAGTTCGCACCTAAGCTCGATCCTCAACAAAATTATTTTGTGTAGTTGTGCACAAATAATTATAAATTGAGCAAGAACTGGTTGAAGAGAGAGGATAAATGTTTGACTTAGAAGTTATGGTGAATATAGAGGATTGGGTCCCAAATATGGGCACACCTAGAGCTCGTTGTAATTAGTACCTACATAGAGTGAATTTATACTAGCATATAAAAAACTTGTTGGGAAAAGTCTTGCTCGACCTCAGTGAGAGCGAAAATGTGCTCCTCCTTTGCATGTAGGAGCTCCACCTATTTTACAAAATCGTGGAGGAGTGACTGCAACAATTGGAAATAACATTACTTCGAGATAGAGATTTTCCACCTCCTTCCCACCCTACTCATCCTTCCCCTACTGGTTGATTGTGTGGTCTCCTTATGGCACAATGCCACCATTAGGAAGCCTAGTAACACCTGCTATTTATAGTTCTTGTGCATGTTTACAACCTTTATATTACCTGGTTATTATTTATTGCGACATGATTTTGGTGTGACGAGATTGGGGACCCAATCCTCCATATCTACTATAACTTTCGAGTCCAAAATTTTTCCTCTCTCTTCAAATCGTGTTGAATGACTAAAACAAAGTTATCGATCAAACCTTGTACCCGTTTTTTCTAGGTAGCAAAAAAAACACCCGATTTTGTAAAGTGGTGATGCAGAATCAACATTTTTTTAACATATTTTGGCACTTCAAATTTTCTTATGATTTTTTATTTTTATTATTTTTATTATTACTTTTTTTAAATGTCATGATTTTCATGTCGATTTTTAAAAGTGGTGAAGCAAAACACCTATTTCTTTTTAGATCATATTTTTGGAAGAGCCTTCTAATTATGTTTCTTCTGGCACATTCTCTGGTTCACCAAAAGTACGCATCTCTCAACGAGGCTCACAAAGAAGAGTTGTATTTTAAAGAATTACATTTTGAACTATTAGAAAAAAAATTTCCTTGCTTATAAGTTTACTAAGTTGATCCTCTTCCATATCATAGTCAAGAATACCAAAATGGATTAATATTTTTTGGTCACTACTAGTAGCATAATCTCATCATTTTGGCTACTCTCCTCAATTTCCTCCTCAATGGATTCAGATATAACCCTTGTTCTCTACTTCATATCAACATCATCCTCATCATATTCTATATACTTTTGAACTTCTATTTACGCAATATATTTCTTATTCTCGTCCCATGATCCGGCAATTCATTATCAAATACATTTGATATTTTCTTTACCTCCATGAAACAACCAATTGAACCAAACTTCCCATGAATTTTCTTTCTCCCAAATGATTTAAAAAATATTCATAAAGGACAATGCAGTATCTATCTATAGGTCATATAAATCCAAATGAGTTCATAGTTTTTTCATCAATATGCCTACTCTCAATGTTGAAGCTTTTTTCTAGATGATTAATACGATGATTTATATCCTCCAATACAACATCATGAGGGACATTCAATCCCATCAAAATATCATTCTTGGGCCATTATTTCTTTTTAACATAAGTTTCAAGTCCAAATGTCCTTTAGAAGGCATCATCAAGTGTTTGAATAGAAATATTGTCAAAACATACTTCACCATTAACAGTATTAGAAATTGGTTCTGTAATGACTTCCACTTGAGGGTTTTTTTGAGGAGTTAACTTCTTCTTCTTCTCTTTTTTTACTTTTATTTTTATTTTTTTATTTTATTTTATTCTTCGCAGTTGTGTTTCACTCCCACTACTTCATTTTCATTGTTGTTTGTATTTTTTTTCATTTCCATATTCTAATCACTTTTCGAAGTCCTCATAATTGCACACATTGAGCTTCTCTATTTGACAACAATACCTTATCCCGCATGGAGTTCACTAACAGAACTAACAACTTCATCTCCTTTAGAGTTGCAAAAATTTGATTCACGCAATTTATTTCCTCTTTTATAAGTCACATAACCTTGATTATTCAACTAAATACCTTCACTTGTGTGTGTCCCTTGGATTTCTAGCCTCAATGGTTGTAACTTCCTTCTTTTGCAACTAAATGTTTCCTCGCTATTATTTCTTTCCAAATTTTTGCTATGGCTTGGTTACATGATAGAATTTAGTACCCTTGAGCTGTGAAAACTCATTTTCTGTAAACCAAAGTGGAGTTTCAAATGTAGATAGTAGCATATCAACATATCTACCATCAACATATCCTTCTTCAAATCGCTTTTCCTGTTCTAGCCCTAAATAAAGATCAAGTAGTATTGCCATTGGAGTGATAACTAAATTGAGCGTAGCCACAAGAATTAGACCTCTATAACTATTAGTTTCAATATATAAACCAAAATGAGTTACAAGATCTGATTTTGCAAACCCAGAGGCGGACTCCATTGACTTGAAACCATTGTACAAAATTGTCTGGAATTCCTTTCTTCAACTTCCTCAAAGCATTGAAACTTAATTTAGACTCGTGCCTTGAGAATTTAGATCCATCTTTGGCTCTTATTTTTTTCTTCTACTCATCTTGGCGTATTTTTCTTTATGCCTGGTAGAAGTATCTTCTTCTTTGGTTTTTTAAGGAAACCATCTCGTAATGCTTCTGCAATCACATACTATATGCCCAAAAATGTGACAATTTTAGTATGCTATTTTGTACTTGTATAGGGGAGTGAATGAATTGTTATTTTTTTTGTTATAGCCATTAGGGCCTCTAATTTGATTGCTTATAATTTTGTTTCTATACGTCTTATAAGGGCCTCTAAAATCATCTCTAACATAGGGTCTACAATCCCCTGCTTTATGTCCAATGTTTGTACATGAAAAACAATGACCAAGGAATATAGTTTCATATCTGGTTGAGAAGGATTGTCTTGATGAAGTAGCTCTTATGAAGTTGTTTTTCTTTGTAGTGGATTCAATTATTTGTTTATCCTTGTCTATTATTTCGTTGTTGCTTGTAATGTTTAGCGATCTCTTAAGGGAATTAGCATAGATTCTAGGTGTAGTAGCTCTTCCAAACTCATCCTAATTTATTTCCTTGCTTACTATATCCTTGGGGTTTTGAAGAATATTAACATGACCTTCAGGATTTTCTTCAATTTTATTTTCTCATTCTTTGTACGGAATCATGCCCATATAACCAACACATGTTTTGTTGTATGGTGATCTTTGAGTGCTAAGAATATCATCCAACATTTGAGAACTTTTCAAGTTCATATATTCTTAAATAACACTATTTCTACTCCAAACTTTTCATAAATTTCTTATCATACTATTATTTAAAAATAAATAAAAATTTTGATATAAATGTGAATTTTTTTTATTTTATTTTTTATTTTTTATTTTTTATTTTTTTAATTTTTTTAATTTTTTTTTTTTAATTTAACAAAAAATTAAATGTTATATTTCCTATCAAAAGTTAAATAATATTTATATTTTATTAATAAAATTATAATTTTATTTTAATTCAAAATATTTATATAAATACAATACCATCAAATAAAATTGAATCGTCAAACAAAATTGATGCAATCCATGTTTGTTGATTTTAATTGATGCAATCTCATATTAAAAAAAACCATGTTTGTTGATTTTTTATTTTATAAAATGGAGAGAATATTTTAGGGGCGATATGATTTACTAAATTCCACCGCTAACACAATGGAAGAAATCAAATAAAATTTAAAATGGTGCAAGCTGTCAGCAATCATCGCAAAAAGAATCACCTAAGTGGCCATTTGATCATAGCAATGTCAAGCAGCGGTTCAATTTGAATTTCTTAACCGCAATTGCTTGTCGTTGGATCATAAAGCAGCTTTATGCCAATCAGAGGCTGCATTTCATCAGAGGCTGACTACTCTTATCATATATACTGTAGGATCTCTCCATTTCTTTATCTCCTACCAAGCGTGTTCTGTCTCTCTTTCGTGTTAGAGTTGTGTGTTAAAAGGCGCCCTGTATACTTTGTGTTGTAATTTTTGTGCGCTCTGTGCTCTGTGTGTCTGGTGTTGGAGAGTTGTGTGTATATTGTGTGTATATCGTATGGACTAGGGATCAAAATTAAGAGGTAATGGCAGTGGCGGAAATTTCTTTAAATTTGTAGAAAATGTAGGATCAGAGCATAGGTCCATAAAATTTCATAAATCTTTGTTTCTGTAGATAAATTGCAAAGCTATAATTTAGCTTTCAAATTCTTGGCCTGATAAAGATATCTTTCTTTCTCTGCAAACTATGGCCCGATTTCTGTGATTTATCCAAAAATTTAATGAAATATTTTCTCAGTTGTCTTGTTCCTATTCTGTGATTTAATCTTAAATTAAGTAACAGATGCGTAAAGAAATCATTCTCTCTGGTTTTACATGGAACTGTTGATGTGTTCTGCGTTTTATTTGCAAATTAAATAACCAATACTTCAAAGAAATCTTTCTCTGTGATTTTATTACAAATTATTGTCGCATTCTGCAATTTATCTGTAAATCAAATAATAAAACATTGCTTGCTGCTTTGGTTAGGTATTCTGTTGGAGTTTAGCGTCAAGAGAATGCCAAATTCGGTGGGAAATCAGTGTGGTACACCTATTACGCCTTTAGAGGTAAAACTATATCATTCTATTAAAAGCATATTTCTTAAATTTTAGTGTGAGATATGTCAGGCTATTTTCTACTTCAATTTAATGTGAAAATATGTAAACCTATTTCATTCTCGTGAAGATATATATATATATATATATATATATATATATATATATATATATATGCTGCAGGATCTCTCCATTTCTTTATCTCTTACCACGGCCGCTCTGTTCTCTCTCGTGTTAGAGTTGTGCTTTAATTTTGTTTGTGCTCTGTATATTGTTTTGTTTTGATGTGTCTTCTGTGACGACAAAGCCACCGCTGTGTTTCTCTAAGATTTGTCAACTCACCTCTGGACTAGGGATCAAACTTAGCTTACCAGGTAATGGCAGTGGCGAAGATTCCTTTCAAAGGGTTAGGGCATAAGTCCATAAAATTTTCATAAATCGTTGTTTAGTAGATATATTTCAAGTTATATTTTAGCTTTCAAAACCTTGCCCTGATTTTGAAAGGCATCTTTCACACTCTAGTTTTACTGCAATCTTTGGCGATTTCTGTGAATTATCAGTAAATTAAATAACCGAAAGATTAATGAAATATTTCCTCTCTTTAAGTAATCGATGCTTAAAGAAACCTCTCTCTGGTTTTACAGTAAACTATTGCCGTGTTCTACGTTTTATCTGACGCTTAAAGTAATCATTCTCGTGTAGAGAGTTTTTTGATGTGTGAGTAAATTAAGCGATTAACTCGCCCACACGCTTCGCTTACATCATTTAAATTTATTTCAAAATATTGGTTCATTTACCTGACAAGGACATATTGTAATCTTTAGAGGATCTTTATCTTGTATTGATACATTTATAGGTTTTCCATATAATTTATTCATAAAATTATCTAAATGAAAATTAAATAAAACCTTTACTATTTAAATTGTCATTTATTTCTAAATCACGATCTAAACCTCAATGAAACCTTTGATATCCATAAGCTAGTGCTTTCTTTGAATTTTCACCGTGATGGGCTCTCACCTTAAGAAAACTTTGCTCCCTGCATTGACTAATCAAGAGAATGACTAATTCGGCAGGAAATTAGTGTCGTGCACTTACTATACCTACATGCTAAACCTATTTCATTCAGTTAAGAGAATCTTCTTCCCATTTAACGTGAGATATATAAACCTATTTCAGTTTGTTAAAGAAATATCGTTTTTTCATTTTAATGTGAAATATGGAAAATCATTTTATTCTATTAAAAGAATATTGCTCAGAATCTAGAAATTTGTAATTATTGGTTGTGCGTCAGATTATTCAAGAATATTGCTCAGAATCTAGAAATTTGTAGTTATTGATTGTGCGTCAGATTATTGATAACTTGTTTCTTTGTCAAATTATTTTATAACTTTTTATCTGTCTTAATGAGCATCAAATATTTTAGGGAAAGTTATAATTTGATTTGTATTTAGTAAATTGTTATAATAGTTTTTATAAATTTCAAATAAAAGTAATGACAATTGCAATTTTTTTTTATCAGAAATGAAAGTAATTATTTCAACACAAATGAACAAAACTTACTTGTATATTGTAATAATATCTATTATAAATTTAATCTCTATTAGACATGAAAAGGATTGTCCTTACCGAAATAGACAAAACTATCCATCAAATAAAAATAAATTTTTTATACAGAATAGACTTTCCATCATATTTGAGTTTACTTATTATATTCTATATCATTTTCGTAACTTTTTTTAATAATAATTATTTGAGATTTGTTTTCCAAATTATTGTTTCATTTGTGAATTTCCATATAATTTCTTAAAAGAAAACTTTATTTCTTTATTTGTAAATCACTTATCAAATTAAATAAATCTTCATTGTCAACTTAGTGCTTTGTTTAAATTTCATTGCTTAGGTATTCTACTAGAGCTTGTAATAACAAAAATAGAATACCTAATTAGGTGAGAAGTCAGCCTCTTGCAGTGATTTTATTCTGTAAAAAATATTGCCTATCTCTTAATTTTGAGATATGTAAAAGTTTTTATTCTGTTAAAATAATAGTGCTTCTATTTAACTTTAAGATTTATTGTTAGACATTTTTAGGATTCTATCGATCTAATTTCAAGTTTACCATGCATTGGATAAACTTATTTCTTTACTTTCATATTATTTTATTTTATTTTTATGATTCAATAAGATGTTTGTCCAATTAAATCAAAATAGGTCTTATCTGAAGAATATTTAAATGGGATCCTTTGCAACTTAAGAAAATGATAAAGAAAATATTTAAGTTGTACTTGCAGGTTAGAGTTAAAAAATATTGGAATCTCTTTTAATAACATATTTGGTTATTAAGAGAAATATTTGAAATAGACTTGCAAGTTATAGCTTAATTTAGCTATATTAATTTGTAGATTTTTGTGATAGTATTAATAAAATTCAACTATTGAAATTGAAAAACTTGACCTATTACAATTTTAAAAACAAGGAATCAAATATAACAAGATTGCAGTCATATATATATATATATATATATATATATATATATATATATATAAGGAAAGATAGATGTAAAATAGGGTCTTATATTACTAAGCAAAATATTTAAAGTAGATTTGTGAGTTATATTTTGATTTAGTTGCATTATTATTACAATTGTAAAATTGAGAGTACTGAAATATTAGAAAGAAAGAAGTAAATATACTCTAAGCAATAGAACATACCATACCTAAATTCTTCAAATTTTATTAATTTTTCCTTAAAAAGTATTTTAATAATATAATTCAATAACATAGAGTATTATATAGGTTGAATTTAATTTTATATTTTTAATTAAATAAAAATAACTTATTATTTATGTTCATAGAAACTAGCATAAACATAATGCAAAGTGTACATGTTATAAAAGAATTTTAATTTTAGTTTTATTTTTTTTTATTTATTTTTAATTTAATTTTTTTATTTTATGTAATCTATTGTATTATTATTATTCATTTTCATTTTTTGTTTTTTTTAAGTCCATATATTCTATGGACATATTATTTCCTTTATAGTCATGTATTTCCTCTTAAGCCTAAATAAAACACAGTAATCAAATGATATCATAGTTAGTAAAAATAAGTAAAAAGTTTTTTTCTCAAAAACAAATCTTGATTTACATGTATAAATGATGAAGCCAAGAAAACCCTATTTCAACATGTCTACAAAATGTGAAAAGTGAAAATCCATTTATTTCGCTAATTAAAGGTCAAGTATTGCAAACATATCCATGGCTAGCATAAATAAAGATGGTAACGCTCAACCATATGTCAAGCATGGCTAGTCACAATTGTAGTTAGTTAATGCATATGTGTGAAAGTAGGTGTGAAATATGATTGCGTGAAAAATAAAATTAACTAATAAAACTATTGAAATGAACAAAATTTGAGTATAGCACAAATTTGTTTCTCTTATAATGATGGTTTTCCATGATTATATAAAGAGAACTTCCTATAATTGAAATAATGTTTCAACTTGAATACCTAGTAATATTTATTGGGAAAAAACCCATAAAGAAATGAAATACAAATCTTATCCATGACATAATAGAAGCTAAAATCAGGAGGACCTCATTGCATCTTTGAAATCATGAAATAAAATTAGGATAATATTATTCTTATAGTCTCTTATGCTTTGGATTAATTATGCACAACTAGTTTAATGCATTTTTTTGTTAGTTGTTAGTATCCAAATTTTGTTCTTAAAGAGTTTGTAGTTGAGGCACAAAATTAGATTCAAGATAAAATAGAATTGAAACTTGTCAAAAGAAAAATGAGTTCATGATGGTGAATTTGGATATTTTACGGGCCAAAAATGTTATCATTAGAGATAGATACAATTTTTTTGTTCATTAACCACAGCTAGGAGAATAATATTGCAATGAGTTCTAACAAAGTGAGGGCAATGTGAGACCCTCAATGGAAATAAACTTTCTCCTTAGAGCATTGTGAAATTATTGACCAAGTTAATATTATATGTGAATTGTAAAAGCAATTTTTTAGGTTTGAATTGAAAAATAAGGGGGGTGGAGTTATATTAGGAGGAAGTATGTTTAGAGCATCCAAAATAGTGAGATGGGTAGAAATACCATGGAATAATTTTATGGCATCTCTAACATCATCAATAAACAAATGGTTTCTCTTAAACAAATGGTTTCTCTTATATCTATTAGGGATATAACTGGTGGACATTGACAATTGCCACCTAGTTTTCACCTTGCAATTTTTCTTAAGCTTCTTACTCTAGATTATTCAATTTCGCATCCTTCTAAAGGAAATAAAGAATAGATGGAATAGATACAATTTTTTTGTTCATTAACAAAAGCTAGGAGAATAATATTGCAATGAGTTCTAGGGAAATGTGAGATCCTCAATGGAAATAAACTTTCTCCTTAGAGTGTTTTGAAAGTATTGACCAAGTTAATATTATATGTGAATTGTAAAAGTAATTTGTTAGGTTTGAATTGAAAAAGAAGTGGGGTGGAGTTATATTAGGAGGAAGTATGCTTAAAGCAGCCAAACTAGTGATATGGATAGAAATACCATGGAATAATTTTATGGCATCTCTAACATCATCAAATAAAAAAATAGTTTCTCTTATATCTATTAAGGATAATAGTGGTGGAGGTTGACAATTGTTGCTTAGTTTTCACCTTGAAAATTTTCTTAAGCTTCTTACTCTAGATTATTCAATTTCACATCCTTCTAAAGGAAATCAAGAATAGATGGAAATATGTGATGAGAAAGTAAATGAAATCAAAAGAAATTATGTGAATATGAATAGGTGTATTAGGCATTTAGAATCAAATGAATTTCAAAGTGGAGAAAAGTTAAATTTGGCTTTACTACTACTCTAATCCAAGGCCGCTTAGGTCAGTCTTTCAATTTGAGTTTAGTTTTTTTATATTTTTTAGTTTACAATTATCTCTATGATCTAAGGAGAGTTATCTGTCAGTTTGGATGTTTATTATGGATTGATGTCTATGAGCATTTTCCAACCATTTAATTTATATGTTTGCAGTAGTTTCTACTTTAATTTTGTATATATTTTTCCTTATTTTTTAATTATTTATTTATTATTAAATAGACAATATAAAAATAAAAATAAAAAACAAAAACTTTCAAGATAAAATCATCTTTATTTTAATATAGTAAATATTTTTTTATTTTTTATAATAATTTTCTAAATCAAATAAATTTATTTAGATTTTTTAAAATTTATATTTCTGTTTAATTTTAAATTAATATGGATAATAAATATTAATGGATTATAACATGTTTTCAATTTTGACAATATTATTGGTTATTTTATTTTTTCAATATAAAAAATGATAAATTTTATATTATAAAAATAATAGTGTTAAGTAGAAAAAGTATAAGACAACATTTCATTTTTCAATATTAAAGAAAGGTAAACTTAATATAATTAAAGTAATAATGTTAAATAGAAAAGTATAAACTTTATATTATAAAAGTAATAGCGTTAAATAGGAAAGTATAAAACAAGATTGTCTTTAATTTTCACGCAAGATAGGGACGCAAGATAGGGAGTTTCTATATAGGAGAAAACATAACATGCATAAGTTCACCATTAAAAAAAAATTATAATTCCTGCATGTAAATATCTGTAGAGAAACACCTAAAAATATAATTGTCTTACTAGAGAAAAAAAAAAGGAGTAATGGTTTCCAACGTTCATGTTTTCTAGCATTTGGTAAATTGTATCTTTTCCCTTCAACTCTACTTGGGTTGAATTTTAAAATTCTAAAGTGAATCTTTACTATGGTACATTCTACCTCTCAAATATTGATTTTCTGGTTTTTTATTTTATTCTAACCATAATTATAACTATTGTAATGATAAGAATTTAAATTGAACTCAATCCTCATATAAATTAAAAATCAATTTTAACTAGAATATATATATATATATATATATATATATATATATATATATATATATATATAGTTAGTGATTTATCCAAAAATTTAATATATTCTATATATATAATAGTTAAAATTATTTTTTTATTTATGAGGATTGAGTTCAATTTAAAAATATTTTGTTAATTAATTTAAATTTTGTTGCTAAATTATTACGTTATATGTGTGGGTATGTGTGAATTTTTATTACTCCAAATTAGGGCAGTACAACATTCCATAGATAATCGTAGTTTATGCTAATACATTTACTACATTCGCGGTATCACATCACAATATTATTCGTGGATTTTTATTTTTTTTCCTTTTCTCTTATGGATTTCAATCCATTCTAAGGAGTTGTGTGGAAAATATGTAGATGAGACAATGAGAACATTTCTTAGAGGCTTCACATGAGGTTGAGGTGAGTCTGAAGCGTTTTTTTTAATGGTAGATGTCTTTTGTTGTGAGGACCAAGTTAGTAAACTTCTAATCAAGTTCAATTTTTTTCTACTAGTTCATAAAGTAATTCTAGGAAATACAACTCTTCTTTGTGAACTTCATTGAGAGACACATACTTTTGGTAAACCAAAAGATGATCTAGAAGAAACATAATTAGAATATTTTTCCTCAAATACTCATACTTTATTTTTTTATTATGTTGTACATGACCATCATGTTCAAAAATTAATAATCACTAGAGGGGTTCATGTAGTCTACTTGAAAATTGGAGAGAAATTACTCATACTTATGAAACATTCGGAAAGTGAGATTTGATGTATGTTTCCTTGGATTAAATCCTATTGGTGATAATCCTGATTTGAGTGACTTTGCATTTGCTAAAATATAGAAATACTATAGTATTAGGCTTTACTCACTTCCAAAGTTAGACTTGCTTACAATATTACACCTTGTAGAAAATGTTCGACCTTGTTTTGTTTTTCTTTGTAAATTTGAAGTGTTTCCACACTTTCTACGTGGTGTCAATTAGGCATGTTCGAAATTGAAGACACTCTATATATACATATAACAGTAGAATAAATGGAGCACAATTGTATTAGACATGATTTAAATACATATAATGCTTTAAGGATCGAGAAAGATCATTTTCCTAAGAATACTTTCTTGGTATTTCAACAGACATTATTAGATATTGAGCAAGAATTGGTTAAAGAGAGGGGCAAAATGTTAGACTCAAAATTTATGCTGGGTGTGGATGATTGGGTTCTCAATCTAGGCACACCAAGAGCTCATCGCAATTAATACTTACATAGAGTGGATTTGTACTGGTATATAAAGCACTTGTTGGGAAAAGACTTGTTCAACCTCAGTGGGAGTAGAAATGAACTCCTCCTTCGCATGTAGGAGCTCCACCCCTTTTAGCAAATCATCGAATAATTAAAAAAGGAAACAAATAAGCTTCAGGATTCAAAGTGTACAGTTTATAGAACACCTTGCAAATCAACATAAAATAAATTTCAAATCAAATTCGTTTTCCAAGTGCCATTTAAAATTTTAAAAGTCATATTCTAATTTTTTCAATACAAATTTTATGTTGAAATACAAAATTGAAAATTAAAACTATTTATATTCTTTAACTTAAAAGCATTGAACAATGAAGTTTAAAACCATGACATCAATATCCTTAAAAATTCATCCCAAAACATATTTATAACTTTTATATATATATATATATATATATCCCACTTAAATTTAATTTCTACAAATAATATATTAAATATAGTATTCTAATAAATTTTTATTACAGTACATTTAATTTATTAAATTAGTGAAACCAAGTCAAAGCTAATCAAAAATTTGTTTCTTCCTCTTAAACATTGAAAAATATATTTTTGTCTATACAAATTTTGTGTTAAATGAAAAAATAAAAAATTCAAACTATTTAAATTCTTTAACTAAAAGACATTTACCAATAGAATTTAAAGCCATGACATCAATATCCTTTATATGAATTCAACAAATTTCTTTAAGGAATTCAATAAAAATCCATTACATCAATATCCTTTATATGAATTCAACACATTTTTTTAAAGGAATTGAATAACAATCCTTTCTAAAATGTATTTATAGGTTATCACAATTATGCTTTTTATTTTTTATTTTTATTAATAATTATAATATTTTAAATAATATTTTATTTTCTTAGTTTTTTAATATTTTATTGGATATTCCAATTAAATTTAGTTTGAGTAATTGGAAAAAATAATTATTATATTTTCACTTAAATTTAAATTTAATTCCTACAAGTAGTTGACAGGTGCTAGTATAATTGACAAATAAACCTATAACAAGCTCTTGTGATTCCAAACATGTCTTACCAAAGCTAAAAAATAAATATATAAATTTAATTCCTACAAGTAATATATTAAAATTATTTAAATATATTATTATAATAACATTATATTTTGTTGTTGATTTTCTTTGCATAACACACACCCCAAGGAAAAATTGCAATTTCATTAAAGAAATTGAACATTACATTTTCAGATGCATCGTGGTGCATTGAAAAACATGTCCAAAACAAAACAATCATCCATCAAAAAAGTTGCAACTTCATTAAACTAATTAATAAAAATGAGGGAATCACCAAAAATATGTCGTTGTTTGCATTCCTTTTCAATAGAAAATAATAACAAAAGCTTTAGATTGTATACTTAAACAAATTTTTTTGTTCCCCACATAAAACCGCTTTGGAGTTTGAAGAAATGGTTTTCATTTAAAAATACCACAACACCTCCCCTTCACTCGCCATCGTCTTGAGAAGCACCATCGAAGTACACCCAAGAACGAGCTCGGTCCAACCTATGGGTGTCAGATAACTCAGGGATCGGATCATATGTTTCGAGGGAATTTGGTGCCACTCTTTTAGGGGTTAGCCTTATCATTGAAAATTACATGATTATGAGCTACACAAATCCCCCAGTTGATAATAGGAAAAATATTTATAATATTCTTGGGAGAAACATTTCCCCATCAGGAATTCCATGCTTCCATGCATGAAATATTCTTTGCTGCTAATAGCACCAAAAATTCCCCAAAATCTGGAACCGTCCTACAAATTCGCCCCATAATCCGCTAACTGAGCGCCATTTTGGCAGAAATCTACGTGAAATTGTCGAACAGTTAATTTGCATAATGCCGCCTTAAATCCAAACTTTTATCCATATTACTATGGTTGAATTAATTTTTTTAATAAAAAAATTTATTACAGGGTTGCACCCTTGGTCTTGGCACATCGGTCTTATGGTGTGTATGGGGGGGTCGGGGCTAAGCCCTGGCCCCTTACACCAACTCCGCCTAGATTAAAATTTAAGTAACATTTTGTTTTCATAGTTTAAACAACGAGCACCATGGCCCGACGGTAAGACTTGGCATTGTTTGAAAGAAGGTTTTGGTATTGATTTCTGCAGAGGTGACTTTGAACCTTAAAAAAAAATTGGTGGCCCTCGTGCTGCCACATGGCAGCCTCCGGTTGGGCCACGTGGCAGCATGTGGTTGGCAACCAACCAACCAATGATAAAATGCCA
Source organism: Pinus albicaulis (assembly GCA_034641835.2). Lineage (NCBI taxonomy): Eukaryota > Viridiplantae > Streptophyta > Pinopsida > Pinales > Pinaceae > Pinus > Pinus albicaulis. Next base: position 601,278,439 of record CM076573.1, read on the forward strand.
ACCAACACCCATAGAAATCAGAAAAATGACGTGACCGGGTTGGTCCAATTCCTACTCAACCATGCTCAGTCAACCATGCCTAGTTAGATGTACAAACTACTGACTCGGAAGCCTGCAGAAATCTTTCTAAAATTTTACCTGTTTGGGAAAACAAACATAACGTGTTTTCGGGAGCATACAGTGTCGGTTTTCTACAAAATGAGTTGTGCCGAATTTATAATGATGATATCTATGTGGTTGTTCAGGTTCCACACCATTCCAATAAATTTCATTTTTGAGCATGATTTTGAGCACCTAATCATGCCTCCCCACTCAAAGCTTTTGGACCCCAAAATATCACTTTCAATTTTTCAGAAGATGAGGGTACAGTTCCCTCACCTTTCCAATCACGATACATTTGTATTTGCTCGGATTTGTTCCTTTGAGCCCCACACAAAGGTACTCCACATTCCCTCATTTTGAAGACCTTGTTCTTCTGTCAATAATGGTGTCTTGATGTAGTTTATCAAGGTATTCAGGAGAAAAATCCTCAATAGAAGGAATCTGAGCATTTTCTCCTTCATCTTCAATCAAAGGTTTCTCATACAACCATAAGTTCTCAACATTAACAACAACATAAATTTGCATATATGAAGGAAAATCCAATTTGAAGGCATTATCACCAATATTTTCTAAAATTCTAAATGGACCATATCGAATTGGTTTCAATTTTTTACCTTCTCCTTGAAGCCTTTCTTTGCTAATGTGAAGCCAAACTTCATCATTGACTTAGAATCTGTGATCTACATGATTTTTATCGTGCCTTGTTTTGTACTTGGCTTGGCTCTTCTCCAGCTGTTCTTGAACTTCTTGATGCACCAATTGGATTTGTTAAATGAACCTTTTATATTTTTCTATGTCAATATGACCATCCATAGCAACATATTCTCTAAAAATGAAATCCAAAGGAGATTTAGGCAAGTACCCAAACATGCCTCAAATGGTGATGTTTTAGTTGAAGAGGGCTTGGCCCGGTTGTAAGCATGTTGAATATAGTGCAATTTTTCATCCCATAACTTAGGATGCTTGTTTCAATAACTGCGAAGAAGATGCATTATTGTCTCATTCACCACCTCTCTTTGACCATATTTTTGCGGATGAAATGTTTTACTCTTTTTCAATTTGGTGTCCATGAAACCCCACAAGCTTGACCAAAAATTCTCAACAAAGCGAGATCTCGATCACTAAAAATGGATGTGGGAAACAAAAATTCACCCATACATTTTGAAAGAATAATTGAGCAATTTTTTCAATTATAATTTACTTTTTACATGGCATAAAAATATACATTTTGCTAAACCTATCCATAACTACAAAAAGATAATCATGATTCCTTTTTGACATAAGAAGACCTCAAACAAAGTCCATAGAAACACTCTCCCATGTACGAGAAGGTAATGGAAGCAGTGTGTTTAATCCTAACTTTCTATTGCTAGGCTTACTGATAGCACATAATGAACAACCTCTAATAAAATGTGACACACTTTCAAGCATATGAGGCCAATAACAATACCTTTGTAGATGTGCCACCATCTTACTTACAAAAAAATGACCAGAAATAATCCTCTCTCACAATGTTGACTCTTTCTCCATATGGAATACAAAGCTTACCAAGATGGTACAACATTTTATCATGCATGTGATAATCCAATTCCTATAATTGGTTCCCTTGATGCAAAGTTGCATATACATCTTGAAAATCACTATCTAAAGCATATTTTTCAACATAAATCTCATGAAAAACAAATTTTACTTAAGAATAGTAGTAGCACTAACAATAGGCCTAGAAAGCATGTCAACAACTTTAATGTAGACTTATAGCTTATCACCAAGTGGAATTTTTGAAGAATGTCCATCCATCGGAAGTGCCTTGATTGTTGCAACTTTGTTTGTGATTGCAAGTATTGCAATGGTTGATGATCAATGTGAATGATTGTTTCCTTACCCATCAAGTAGTGTTTCCACTTTTTCACACTTTGCACCTATGCATACAATTCCTTATCATATGTAGGATAGTTAATCACTGCACCATTAAAAGTTTCCGAATGAAAATAGATGGGATTACCATGTTGCATGAGGACCGCACCCATGGCATAGTCACCATCATCATTCTAAATCTAAAATGAATGTCTCAAGTCTGGAAGTGAAAGTACTGGGGCTGGACTGATATTTTCCTTCAATGCATCAAATGCCTTTTTTTGTTTACCTCCCAACTCGAAGACCAAATTCACACTTTTCAATGCATGCAATGGAGCTGCGATAGAAGAGAAGTTAGTAATAAACTTCCTCCAATATTGGGTTACTCCCAAAAGGCTTCTTACCTTCATAATTTTTTTGGGCTTTGGCCAATTCAAAATGATATCAACCTTGGAGGGATCTATTTTCAATTCACCTCCTCCAACAATATGACCCAAATACACTAAATAAGTTTTTCCAAACTTGACATACTTTGACATCTTTAAAAACTATTCTTTCTTCAAGACATCAAGTACCTTTTTGACATGCATGACATGTTCTTCACGAGATTTACTAAAAATCAAGATGTCATCTAAGTATATTATCACAAAATCATCTAGAAATGGCCACAATACATCATTCATGACACACATAAAAGTAGCAGGAGCATTGCAAATACCAAAAGGCATAACTAGAAATTATGTCACCTTCACCACTAATTTGATGCTAGCCACTCATTAAGTGCAACTTAGTAAAATAATTTTCATCTTTCAATTGATCAAGTATATCATCAATTCCAGGAAGTGAGTATAATTTTTTTCAATGAACGGAAGTCCACACACATGCGCCATGCACCATCATTCTTTGGCACTAAAACAATAGATCACCCACATGGAGAAGTACTTGGTCTAATGATCCCTTTGTCCAAAAAATCTTGAATTTTCTTTTTAATTTATGCACTTTCCATAACTGACATCTTGTACATGCCAATGTTAGGAAGAGGACAATCTTGCTACAATTTTATTTCATGGTGGATTCCCCTCTTGAGAGGAAATCCTTTTGGCTCCTGAAACATCTCATCATATTGGTTAACAACCTCAACCAAATAAGATTTTAATTTTGAGTCACAATCTTGAAAAGATTCATTCTCAACATCATTTTTTTGTTTGACCATTAAAAGCACAAAATTCTTGTTAGATTTAACGAGTCTCTTCATTTGTCTGGCATTTACAAGTGAAATATTTAGTTTTCGTTGATGTGCTCTAACAATGTACTCTATACCGTCTTTGAACAAGTGACACTTATTTTCATGGCGATGAAAAATAGCTTTCCTATCATACAAATATGGGATTCCCAAAAACAATTTACAAAATATCAAGTGGAACTACATCAATTTCATCTTCATCAAGAAAGTCTGTTGTAATGAAAAATCTGAGTATGAATTTCCTCGTAACTTGTAATTTTGCATTCTTTCATATCCAACCTAAAGGATAAGGTCTTGGATGAGGAATGGTATCTAAATTTAACTTCATGACTAAGTCTTCGGAAATAAAATTTTCTTGTGATCCACTATCAAAGAGTGTATAAATTTTGGTGTGCTTTGAAATAACCCGAATATGGAAAAGTTCAATTCTAGTTTTCTCATCTTGAGTATCAGTATGACAACTTGAAGAGATATTTCTTTTTATGTCCTTACCTTTCATTCCCAATATTTTGATCTTTGTTTCATCTCCCGAATCGGATCCTAAGTCATGTTGTGTAGTTGTGGTTGTCTTTTTCTTCCCATTATTGTTAAACTTATTTGGTTTCATCTCAGGATGAAGCTTCCAACAATGACCTTCATCATGACCCTCTTTGGAACAATGTTTGCATGTTAAATTTTCTCCTTCCTTCTTGACGGATGCATTCTTCTTTCCTTTCCCTTTTAACTTACTCTTACCCTTGTATCCACTTGTGAATGACTTCTTGTTACCCTCTTGTGAAATGTTTTTCCCTCTTGCTTCGAGATGTGCTACCTGGACACAAATTTCATCTAAACTTGTAGGATTAAACATAAGGATAATATGTCTTAAATAACTGCATAAACCCCAAATATATTTCAATGAAGTGTCTTGTGAATTCAAGTCTGCACCTAGTATCAAACACCTTCTAAATTATTGAGTGTAAATTTTCACACTTTGACCCTTTAGTTGTATATAATTTTTCCAATCCACAATAGCCATTTTCATATAAGCTAATGGATAAAATTGTCCTCTAAGTGTAGCAATAAAATCTATCCAAGAGGTTGAGGCCTTACCATGATTTTTCATATCCTCTTATGTTTTGGCCTCCCACCAAATCAAAGCAGCCCTTTCCAACCTTAATGAAGCCAACTGGATCGTTTTTTCATCATCTTTAACGTTATGAATCCTGCAATAAACTTTAAGTTGATGAACCCAATTATCAAGTCTTTTAGAATTCACCATTATACATACACAGTTTGAATTTGATATCAAGTTTTAACAAGGGATTTTTAATAAGGGAGGTGAATATGATTCTGGAGAAGAGGGTGGTTTGTAACCATTTCCTTTTGAAGGCTTGTCATCATCTCCTCATTTTCCTCCAGAAGAACCCTCTCCTTTTGAAGGTTTGGAACTTTCACCTTGCAATCTTGAATTTCTCTCTTAATAGAGAACCTTCACCATTTCAATCATGTCAAAGAAATATTTTCAGAAATTATTCTCTTCATCTGACATATTATCAGCTCCTCCTTCATGAGACATACTTTCTGAAGTTTCAACTACAATTTGAGGAATAATTGGTGGTTGAGATTTTGGGGAACTTTCTCTCCTTGTCCTTGACATAGCTTGAGGACTTGCAACCACAAGTTTTCCTTCTCCTCTCTTGAGCTTCAACCTTGTAAGAATTACATACACTTTCAAACAATTAGATCCTCACAACAACAAAGAAAACCTAAGCTCTGATACGAAACTTGATCTGTATGAGATCTTAATGAAAATGTGCTTGAGTGTTTTTAAATTGCAAGTGTTAAAATTGAGTTTTATGAGCCTTTATGTTAAATTATTAAATATATAAAGCATGAATTTAAGACTCTGAAATAGCAGAAACAACACACAAAAGCACCATAAAACCACAACACCACTAGTGATGAAGGAGTTCACCCCTCTTGGGCTACATCTCCTTGGTCCAACTTTCAATGGATTGGCCCTATATCATTATGCTAAAAATGGTGATTACATACATATACAGTGCTAAAATGGCTTCAAAACCTATTCCATTAGCTCCATAACTGTCAAAAATGCCTCCCTAGCCTCTTTTTACTCCAAAATTGGTAAAAATTTGAAGAAGTTATGAGCCTCCCAATATTTGCTGCTAATCGCACCACAAATTCCTGAAAATCTGAAACTATCCTACAAATTCACCCCATAATCTGCTAATCGAGTGCCATTTTGGTAGAAATATGGGTGAAATTGTCGGAGAGTTAATTTGCATAATATCGCCTTAAATCCAAACTTTAAACCATATTACTATAATTGAATTTAAAATAATAATAATAAAAACTGTATTACAGGGTTGCGCCCTTGTTCTCAGCGCATTTGTCATATGGTGTGTATGGGGGGGCTGGGGCTAAGCCCTGGCCCCTTACCCCAACTTTTCTTGAATTAACATTTAAGTAATGTTTCATTTGCATAGTTTAAACAACAACAATTGTGGCCTGATGGTAAGAATTGATGTTGATTTAACGGAGGTTCTAGTATAGATTCCTGTGGAGGTTACTTCGAACCTTAAAAAAAAATTAGTGGCCCCCGTGCTACCATGTGGCAGTCTCCGGTTGGGCCACGTCGCAGCATGTGGTTGGCCACCAACCAACCAATGAAAAAACGTCAACCAACACCCATAGAAATCAAACAAATGGCACAAAGGAATGTTCTAATGCCTAGTAAACCATGTCGAGTCAATATTGACTAGTCAACCATGCCCATTCAAGTGTACGAACTGCTGACTGGGCAGCCTGCACATTTTTGCCAAAATTTTACCTGTTTGGGAAAATGAATAGACTACGTTTTTAGGAGCATACAGTGTCGGTTTTCCATGAAACGAGTTTCTCTAGATTCAAAACGATGAGATCTACATGGTCTTTTAGGTTTCACATCATTCCAACAATGTTCATTTTTAGCATAATTTTGAGCACCTGATAGACACATGCCCACGCATGAAGCCATGAAGCCAAACCTCAACGCACCTTTGAGATATCTAAGAATTACACACATGACAAGTTTACATTGGGGATCCATCTTGTAGGTTCAAAGCATAAGGTGTCCACTTAAGCATTGAATTGTGAGGTGGGGATTACATTGGAGCTTCCTTAAACGAAGGCACACTATGACTATTATTCTCTCCCAAACATTTACTCTACAGAGATGAAAATGGAGGTTCTCCTTCAATGGTGTGATGTTTCCAAAGTGCATATATGTACACACATGGTGGGTTGGTTTCCTATTCTTGATTGTCTTTATACCATTCGGTCGGTTAGTCGAGGGACACAAAAGGGAAACATATTTAATGATTATGTTGGTTTTATCTACGAGTAGAAGGACTAGGCTCCATTGGCATGGTTCCCTTTGCTTTGAAAGTAGTGGGTTACAATCAACACTCCAAAAATATTCCTTCTCTTGGCTATAGATGAAACATTTCCCTTTGCCCTATTTGCAATAGGCATAGCTCCACTCAGATATGTTATTGTTATCATTAGTAATTCTCTATTTCCAACTTCCCATCTAGTTTTTTTTCTTGGAGTCAAACAATTATGGGCTTACCAATCTCTATTTTATAGCTCAACCCCACTTCATGTGTCTACATTTTTCTCATGTTCTATTTTTTCTCTCACTTTGTACTCCCTCATTTTATTTTGCCTCTCTCAATTGCTCCTTCCAACCTTCTAAGTGATATATTTTCACTTTCCTTGCTTTCTCTCCAATATCGAGGGAGATAGCCTACTCGAGAAGAGGATGTGGGGACTAAAATCCTCCAATAAACTCATGAGTTCGCGCCTAAGCTTGATCCTCAAAAAAATGCTTTTGTGTAGTTGTGCACAAATAATTATACATTGAGCAAGAACTAGTTGAAGAGAGAGGATAAATGTTTGACTTAGAAGTTATGGTGAATATAGAGGATTGGGTCCCAAATATGGGCACACCTAGAGCTAGTTGTAATTAGTACCTACATAGATTGAATTTATACTAGCATATAAAAAACTTGTTGGGAAAAGTCTTGCTCGACCTCAGTGAGAGCGAAAATGTGCTCCTCCTTTGCATGTAGGAGCTCCACCTATTTTACCAAATCGTGGAGGAGTGACTGCAACAATTGGAAACAACATTACTTTGAGATAGAGATTTTCCACCTCCTTCCCACCCTACTCGTCCTGCCCCTATTGGTTGATTGTGTGGTCTCCTTATGGAACAATACCACCATTAGGAAGCCTAGTAACACCTGCTATTTATAGTTCTTGTGCATGTTTACAACCTTTATATTACCTGGTTATCATGGCTTTTATAACCAACTTTGTATCTTTTGTAATGAGCCTTTCTACATCTAGCTCAATCCATGGCCTTTGGACATTATAGATTGATACATGACCAGTTTTTTGAGCTTAATTTAGGCTTAGGAAAGCTAAATCTCGTGAAAGTTCACTCCTTGGCATGGTTTATACATAAGTATTTGCTTAATATAAATTTGTGAATTAAAATATATATATATATATATATATATATATATATATATATATATATATATATATATATATATATATAAAGTTAGTGCTTCCATTAAAAACTTTTACATATAATTTATTCTGATATAGGTATATTAGATCAGAATAAATTATATGAAAAACCTATAAATGTATCAATCCAAGATAAAAATCCTTTAAAGATAAATGTCCATCCAATATTTTGCGATAAATTTAAATTATCTAAGGGAACGTGTGAGCCAGTTAATCGTTAATTTAAGAACAAATCACGAAACTCTCTACACAGTTTTTAAATTCCCGTGATAAATCAGACAATTCTTAATTTAAGAACAAATCAGAAAACTCTCTTCATGAGTTTGAAAATTCCTGTGATAAATGCAAATTCCTGTAATAAATAAGAGAGGAAATATTTCATTAATCTTTCTGTAATTTAATTTACTGATAATTCAATTAAGCTTTCAGTAAAACCAGAGTGTGAAAGATGTCTTTCAAAATCAGGGCAAGAATTTGAAAGCTAAAATATAACTTAAAATATATCTGCTAAAGAACGATTTTTGAAAATTGTATGGACTTATGCCCTAATCCTTTTAAAAGAATCTTCGCCACTGCCATTACCTAGTAAGCTAAGCTTGATCCCTAGTCCAGACAATTGCAGAGCAACCAGGAGGTGAGTTGAAAAATATTAGAGAAACACAGCGGTGGCTTCGTGGTCACTTTCATAGCAACGCACCCTGATATCGTCACTTTCATAGTAACTCACCCCGATATCACAGATACAACATAAAATGTGCAAATGAGCTAATATCTTGCAATAAACCTATATGATTAAGATCATTCAAAGCCATGAGGGATTTAATTTTTAATTTACGGACAAATCACAAGTCTCTCTCCAAGATTTTACAGATTTCTTTGAGCCTTTATTTAATTAAATAAATACAGAAAAATGACACATGTCTGGATAGTTTGTAGTAAACCTAGAAAACGTAATTTATTAAGATTTTAATTATTTGATTTACAAGTAAATTCGTAAGGCTGTAATAATTTGTAATAAAATCAGAGAGAATGATTTCCTTAGTTATTTACTTTGCAAATAAAACATATAACATAGCAACAGTTCCAAGAGAATCATTTCTTTAACCATCGGTTACTTAATTTAAGATTAAATTGCAGAAAACGGACAAGACAAGAGAGTAAATGTTTCATTTATTTTTTTGGATAAATCACAAAAATCACCAAAGTTTGCAGTAAAACAAGAAAAGAAAGATGTCTTTGAAAATCAGTGCAAGAATTGGAAAGTTAAATTATAGCTTTGCAATATATCTACTAAAACAAAGATTTATGAAAATTTTATACAGCTATGCCCAGTTCTTACATTTTCTAGAAATTTAAAGGAATTTTCACCACTGCCATTACCTCTTAAGTTTGATCTCTAGTCTAGACGATCACAACGCAACCAGGAGGTGAGGTGAAAAATCTTCGAGAAGCACAGGGTGATTTCGTCCTCACTTTCATAATAAAGCACCCTGATCTCATTTCCTCTCACATATTCAACCAAAAAAACACATCTCTAAACATACTTAAAAACGCAAAAACATAACACATAGACACCACACAATATACTATTGAAAATGTTAAAGTCACCTGCGTGCCCTGAGCAGGTAGAAATAGAGTACAAAGGGGCAGCAGAGAGTTTGCGTGCACATCACTGTGCATTCAAGAGGAATGGAGAAAAACAGTAAGAAAGAATTTAATGTTGATGGGTAGCAGCCGAGTTTGCAGAGGAGAAGTAATGTTTGTATGGGCGTAGCCGTTTTTGCAGAGAAATGAAGACTTTCATGGTTCAACCATGCAAGAACAGAGTTTTATTAAAGAGAAGTCTTTTCGGGCTTTTAAGTCTTCAACAACCAAAAATGAAGAAGTTTTGTTTAAACAGCAAAGTCCTTTAAGTTTTGAATGAGACACGTGATAGTGGTCCCCACCACTTCACTGTCGATCGCAATCGCAAGTTTTGAGTAAGTGTCTTGTTGATATGGAAAAGTTGAGATGCGATGCGATGTGGTCTCACCACAATCGCAATCGCAAATCGCAAAGGGACGTTGTATGTTCCGCCATCCAAAAGTGTTATTGTTGATTGAGTATTTGCGATGTGATCACAATCGCAAGTCGCAATTTCCATTTACCAAATGTCATCTGCCATATGTTGTGTTCCATTGAAGGTTTGCGATGTGATTGTCGCAATCACACATCGCAATTGCAAGTCTCATATCGCCATCCGCCCAAACCACAGGTCATTGTAATATTTGTGATGCGATTGTCACAATCGCGCAATCGCAATCGCAACATCCACAGTATGTTATTCCACCAAAGTTACATTGCGATGCGATGCGCCGATGCGATCTCCGCTGTGGGGTCCATCACTAATCGCAATCGCAAAATTCAAGGTCTGCTATACCATTTGTTCCGCCATCACAAATCGCAAATCGCAATTGCAACATTGCAAGTTTTGTTTGTTCAACTGTTCCGCCGATTACCGATTGCCGATTGCGAAGTGGGCTCCACTCGTATATCGCGCACTTAAAGTTTTAGGTTGAAGTTTTATGTTCCGCAATGTATTTTAATTTTATTTTATTTTATTTTTTATGTTTTACAAAGCCACGCCATATAAAAATCCTTGTATTGCATTGTATTTTAAGAGAGTGAGTTATTGTATTGTTGTGTTGTATCGCTATGTAAGCCCGAATGCAAAGAAAAACTCAGTGAACCATAACAAAGCAATGTTTGTGCATTTTGAAAGACAGAGAGATTTGTTTTGAGAGCACTGCATCTGTAGCAGTCAAGTTTGTTTGTAATCCCACTTCAGTGGAAGAAGAATGTTGTAATAATTTTTAGTTCTGTTAATGAAATAGAAGAAAAGTTTTATTCTGCAATCTCTGTCCATTTATTCTCTATGTTAGAAGGGGAATATTATTCTCTCAGTTATTGTTCTGGAATTCTCAGAAATTCCAACATATACAAAGAGCACACGAATTAACACACAATATATACACAACTCTCTAACACAAGACACGTAGAGCGCACACAAATTACCACACACACAGTATACAGGGCGCCTTTTAACACACAACTTTAACACGAGAGAGAGAAATGGAGAGAACCTACAGTACATATAATGAGAGTAGTAAGCATCTGATGAAATGCAGCCCTTGGATAAGCATAAAGAAATTTTTTTGAACTTTATTTATTTATTATATTATTGATAAATAAATTTAGTTTCGTCTCAACCAACGACTTCTTATATATATATATATATATATATATATATATATATATATATATATATATATAAGTTTTAATTTACTCACATTTCTTATTTTAATTTATTCACATTTCTTTCTTTATTGACGACATGTCTGTCGTCATCATTAGAATTTTCCTAGATTTATCTTCTAAATGGTTTTCGGTATTGCATAAATATAATACATTATGATATTTCAAAATTTTCTATATTCAACTTACATTATAATTTTGACTTTTGTTTTTGAGTTGCATTGCATTTAATTTATTAAGTTATTAAAATTAAAGTTGGTCGAAATATTATTTATTTTTATTAAACATAAATAAACATATTTTTATCATACAAATTTTATATTAAATGAAAAAAAAAATTTCAAAGTCTTTAACATAACCTAGTCTTTAACATAACCTCTCAATGGTGTTAAGGAGAAATGATCCTATCATCTCCAAATTAGTGTTAACAATGGGAACCCATTTACTTGAGTTAACCCTTAGAGATTTTGTAATTTTATTTATAAATAATATTGTATCTTAAATTTATATTTGTATTTTTTTTTTAATTTTAACTATTTTATTTATTGTGTTAATTAAGTTTTGTTTTAGTAATTGGAAATAATAATTATCTTCCCTTTACATAAATTTAATTAATATATTACAATAAATTTAAATATATTATTATAATAACTTTATATTGTGTTTTTTATTTGCATTGCATAACATACACCCAGGAAAAACTATAATTTTCATTAAAGAAACAAAAAATTATGCTTTCCAAATGCATTGTTGTGCACTCAAACACATGTTGTAAAAAAGAAAACAATCATCCATAAAAATAAAAATAAAAAAGACCAAAAATCATCAGGCTTGAAAGCCTTTTCCATCTACATCTCAGTGTAACCAAAACACATAAATATCACAAAAAACATCAAAGATAAACCTCTTAAACAATAAGAAGATCCAAATATAAAGACATTCCATGATTATAAAAAGTAGACAAGTTTGTAATCTTGCAAATGGTTCATCTCCATGACTTCTATGAAATGCCTATCGTAGAACTCATAAAATGCATCACCATTCTATTATGATATCTTCCATGTGACATGAGCTTGTTGCACCCCTTTTTTGGAATGGTCATTAACCATGGTGTTTATTTACCTATAAATATGAGAACAAGAAATTTGGTTAAAACTTCATTTCAACTGCAATACCTCCTCGAACATTGGAATACGTGTTTGCACGCGACCTGTTGAAACTTCATTAAACCAATTAATAACACTGAGGGGATCACAAAAAATGTGGAATTGTCTATATTCCTTTTCAATAGAAAATAATGATAAGAGCTTTAGATTGTATAATTCAACAAATTTGTTTGAGCCCCACACAAAGCCACTTTGGAGTTTGAAGAAATTATTTTCATGTAAAAATAACACAATGCCTCCCCTGCACACGCCATCACACCAAGAACCACCATCAAAGTAGGTTGAAGGAAAAGATTGGTCCACCACTTTAGGAGTAATAAGTCTCAATCTGTGTGCTAGAATAATTCGGGATCAGATCATATACTTCCAGTGAATTTGGTACCACTCTAGCAGGGGTTGTAGCTGTATCTTCAAATATGACATGATTATGAGCTAGCTAAATCCCCAAGTTGATAATGGGTAGAATATTTCTAAGATTCTTGGGGAGAAACATTTTCCCACCATAAATGGCATGCTTACATACATGAAATACCCTATCATATTAAAGGTAAATATAATGAGATACGAATAGTGTTCCACATAGTGCTGGAGAACGAAATTCCAAGAAAACATGGGTTGTTATTTCCTCTATTGCTTTATAGAGAGAGAATCGACTCAACCCTAGGAAGCATCTCTTTTTAAAAATTTCACCCCTGGGGAGATTATTTTTTAGAATACACCATTTAAAGATTCGTGATTTCATCAAATAGTTGAGCCTACACAACTTCTTCCACCACCAAGCTAACTTCTTTCACCACAAAGTGTCATTGTGGGAACGAGTTGAGCGATTTTTCGACAATAAAATGTGCCACAGACATATGACCCATTCACTTTCATAATTGAGAGATGGTTTTTCTAGGTTTGGTAGTATGTCATGGCCTTATTTTTGTAAATCATGTGTTTCAATTTAAAATTTAAAAGTGATCATGTGTTTTCCATCACTTGTGAAGCAACAATGATGTTTTGTCCTTGTATTGATAGTTGGGATATTGATTCCATTTTAATGTAAGCTTGACCACCGAGTATGTGTTATAAACACGTGGAAAGTATGGGATGTTTGGGTCGTAGTTGTTCATGTAATTAAGCATGTAATTTGTAAGAATATTGTACTACAGTTATGCAGAAGATGCAAGTGTCGGCTCATCGCTTATGGCTCTGAAGGACAAAGGTGAAGGAGAATGAAGGGTGATTATTTTCATAATTTTGGTGGACGAAAATCTCCTCGGTGGGGAGGATTGATCTAGGTGGCTCTAGACACCCTCAGGAGACCAAAAGGGCTCAGAAATGGTCAAAATTCAAAGTGGTCAGATTTCTCTCGAACTAGGTTCAGATTGAAATGTTCGTCATCCTGATTCCAACGGTGTGAATGGATCTCCAATCTGAGCCCATATGGAGAAGTTAGAGCGAGTCAAGTTTTGTTCAAAGATGGGCAGTGGGCTAGGTTTAAGTGTGCCACAAATTCACTATCAATTGGCAAGGAATTTAGCTCCTGAAAACATGCGAAATTGTGGCCTCATTAAATTTCCCAATAACCCTTATTTTGGAAATTTTAAAAATGACCATTTTTTGTTTAAAAAAACTAAAAAATTATTAAAATACGGGTGTTCGGCCATGACCCCCACCACCCTCATCAAATCCATATTACAACAGCATCTATTAAAAAAATTTGGGTCGGTGAGCCATGACCCCCTCTGAACCCCACGGTGAACCAGCCCCAAATGGGTAGTGGGTGGGCCACCTCCGGTGGACCTAGCCCATACCCCACAACATATGTCACCATGTTACAATGGGTATGCAGGAATCAAACCCACCAAGCCACGTAGGTCGGCCCAATCCACAAGAAACCAAACCAAACCAAAACTAAATTAAATTCAAACTCATACCAACCGGGTGCCAAAAATGAAATGCGGCCCAACCATTTCATGCCAAGTTGGGGAGGTGGAGGATTCGAACCCCGACCTTCGTCGTCCTAACCTCCTCCACCACCAACAACCCACGAGCTATTCTTTGTAAAATCCACCCACTTTTTGTTATAAAACCCTTAATGTCATTTGCATGGGAGGAGGACCAGCAGACCGAATGGTCTAGCGAACAAGAGACTAGTGTGGAGTTTGAAAACTTTATTATTTTATTTGCAAGCAGAACCACAAGCCATGGAGATGGTGGAAACATGCCCCACGGAATCTTGAGGCCCAGAACTTGTCGGAGCCCATTTTTGACAAACTTTATGTTGATTTTATACCTCTTGGTGACAGGAACTCAATGGAGATGTTTGCTTAAGCAGTAGAGCTTCCCTTTTTCATTCATTTTCTATATTGGAGTGACAGTGTCAGATTTTCAAGTGTGGATAGTCAATTCTATGCCCCTCAACACCATGAATTCAATGGTGCAACCAAATTCAGTCGCTGAGCATCCACTTCTTCAACCAACTCAGGGGTTGAGGTATATGCAGTTTTTATCATGTGCCTTTTTTATCAGTTGTTGTGTGATGTATTATGATTTCTAGATCCTTTCTTGATGAATGTTACGGGATATTTGTTTTTTCTTCATGTGATATTATGTCATGCTGATAGGAGATCAATTTTGAGAGAGAGTTCTTGTAGTGGAACGTCTGGTGGAGAGACAAGCCGCTCATATTGAGGGCATATATCCTTGTATGACAGATAAAAACATCCATTTACGTCATCACCCTTTTCCACCACTATATGAATCGTCCTACCCCATTTTGACACCAGGCCCGAAGACGTAGCCCACACTAGGTGAACTCCATTATTAATGTCTCTTGTTCTTATGTTGTTGATGGTTGTCTTGTTTCCTCTTCTTTACAGCATGTTAATATGTTCATTTATGCTCTTTTAAATTCAATTCTAACATGTGGGTTGCAGATACAAAATTCTCATAAAGTAATTCTCATCACCATTCTATTATGATATCTTCCATGTGCCATGAGCTTGTTGTGCACCTTTTCTGGAAGGGTCATTAACCACGACGTTTATTTCCCTGTAAATATGAGCACAAGAAATTTGGTCAAAACTTCCTTTCAACTGCAATATCTCCTCGAACATGGGAATACGTGTTTGCACACGACACATTGAAACTTCATTAAACCAATTAATAACAATGAGGGATCACAAAAAATGTGGAGCTATATATATTCCTTTCCAATAGAAAATAATAATAAAATCTTTAGATTGTATAATTCAACAAAATTGTTTGTGCCCCACACAAAACCACATTGGATTTTGAAGAAATCATTTTCATGTAAAAATAACACAATCCCTCCCCTGCGCATGCCATCAGACCAAGAAGAACCATAAAAGTAGGTCGAAGGACAAGATCGATCCAACACTTTAGGAGTAATATGCCTCAACCTGTGTGTGTCAGATGAATTCGAGATCATATCATATAATGCCAATTAATTTGGTACCACTCTAGCGGGGGTTGTAGCCTTATCTTCGAAGATGACATGATTATGAGCTAGCTAAATCCCCAAGTTGATAATGGGTAGAATATTTCTAAGATTCTTGGGGAGAAACATTTTCTCACCATAAATGTCATGCTTACATGCATGAAATACCCTATCATATTAAAGGTAAATATAATGAGATACGAATAGTGTTCCACATAGCGCTGGAGAAAGGAATTCCAGGAAAATATGGGTTGATATTTCCTCAACAGTTTTATAGAGAGTGAATCGACTCAACCCTAGGAAGCATATATTTTTAAAATTTTCAGCCCTCGGGAGATTATTTTTGAGAATACACCATTTAAAAAGTCGTGATTTCATCGAATAGCTAAGACTCAATAACTTCTTCCACAATCAAGCTAACTCTTCAGGTTCCTTGTGTGCCATAATAAAAAGAGAACTTATCTTGGGTGTATATTCCCCTTGGGTAGAAAGGACCCAATGTAAATGATCATCCCTGTTGCTCAATATAACATGAGAGCATAGATAGAGAAATTGGAATTCCTCCACAACTCAGTCCAAATAGGTGGAAAATTCAACTAATTTCTGTCCATCTAACCCGATGCCTAAAAGGAAATTTTGTTTGGATCCACCACCCGATTTATGGTTATATTCCCAATTTTATTTATACAATCTATTAACTCCCGTGGTAGAATTTAATTTGCACCAAAATTGACCCAAGCATCTTTACCAATTCTAACCCATTCACCCCCACCAACCTTCCATGCTAAACCATGTCCAACCACGCCAAAAGACTCGATAACTTTCAAACTACTAAAACATTTGGCCTATGTTTGTTAGGGAATCTAAACAAATCCTCAATGGAAAGGGAAATATGTAGTGTGGGTATGTGTGTGTGTGTGTGTGTGTGTGTTAAAAATATTTTTACATTTCATATGAGGATTGAGTTCAATTTAAATATAATTTTGTAATGAATTTAAATTTTGTTACTGCATTGTCCATAGGGTCTTGAATAGATGATCATTGGGTGTTATGTTAAGGCACTCCTTTATGTGAAGTCACCGGTTCAATTCCCAACCCGATCAGGGTGATAAATTGGACATGATGAAAATGTAGTCCTACCAATTTACAGAGAAAAAAAATATTTGTCTTTTTTGTAAGTTAGGCTAAATTCTATTAATTGTACAAAATAGTGTCCAAAAAATCTTTGGGTTGGGGATGGATTAAGGGAATTAGCCTATCCCCATCTATATATGTCTCCAAATGCACAAAATAGGGGTTTCCCTTCTCGGGGAAACCAGCCCTTAAGGTAGCTGAGATAATCATGTCCTGACTGATTGTCTAAATCACTAATTTAAACAAGAAAAATTGTAGCAAGCCTAAGAAGACAAAATAAAACCAGGAACCTTGAGATGACACTATAAATTTCCTTTGCTATCTTCATCTTCATCAACAACAGGTGTTTCTTCCACGACTAGGTAGTCGTAGACACGAATAAATTCTTCATCCTCTATTGTCAATGAAGGTGGAGCCCGCAAAGGTGTCGGAGGAGGAGTAGTGATGACCGGAATAGCTGCCGCCTCATCCCTGTGCCAAATTCCATCCATTGAGAGGTTCCAAACCCCTATGTCTTATGTAGTGGGAAGCTTCATCAGTAATCTATAGGTTTTCCGTTAAAGGGGAGGCAAGGAAGTCACCCAAGTGGCTCCAGACACCCTCAAGAGACCAAGAGGGCTCATAAATGGTCAAAATTCAAAGTGGTCGGATTGCTCTCTAACCAAGTTCAGATTTAAGTGCTCATCGTCCTGATTCCAACGGTGTGAATGGATCTCCAATCCAAGCCCGTATGGAGAAATTAGAGAGAGTCAATTTTCTATTCAAATGTGGGCATTGGGCCATGTTTAAGTGTCCAACAAATTCACCATCAACTGGTAGGTAACTTAGCTCCCAAAAACAAGAAAAATTATGGCCTTGTTAAATTTCCCAATAACCCTTATTTTGGAAAATTTTAAAAATGACCATTTTTGTAAATAAAACAAAAAAAATATTAAAACAAGGGTAGTGGGCCATGACCCCCGCCACCCCCGTCAGATCCATATTACAACAACATACGTTAAAATATTTTGGGTTAGCGGGCCATGACCCTTGCTGAACCCCACGGTGAACCAATCCCAAATGGGTGGTGTGCGAGCCACCTCCAGTGGACCCTTCCCACGCCCTACAACATATGGAACCATATTACAATGGGACGGTGGGAATCAAACCCACCCAGCCACATAGGACAGCCCGATCCACAGGCAGCCCAACCAAATTAAATTCAAACTCCCAACAACCGCACACAAAAAATGAAATGTCAGCCAACCATTTCATGCTGAGTTGGGGAGGTGGGGGATTCAAACCACGGCCTCCGCGGGCCTAACTTCCTTAGCCACTAACATCCCACAAGCTATTATTTGTAAAATCCACCCATGTTTTTTTATAAAACCCTCAGCGTCATTTTCACGGGAGGAGGACCAGCAGAACGAACAGTGGAGAAAACAAGAGACTAGCGCAAATTTCAAAAACTTTATTATTTTATTTGCAGGTGGAACCATAAGCCATGGAGATGGTGGAACCATGCCCCAAGGAATCTTGAGCGCATCAAGAAGATTCCTTGAGGACCATAACTTGCCGGAGTCCAATTTTTAAAAAATTTATGTCAATTTTACACCTATCAGCGACAGGAACACAATGGAAATGTCCATTCAACAACAAAGCTTCCCATTTTTCGGCCATTTTCCATATTGGAGTGACGGTGTTAGATTCTCAAGTGTGGAAAGTCGATTCTATGCCCCTTGACGCCACGAATTCGATGGTGCAGCGAGATTCAACAACTAAGCATCCACTTGTTCAGCCAACTTCAAGGGTTGAGGTATATGCATTTTTTGTCATGTGCCTCTTTTATCAGTTTTTGTATGATGTATTATGATTTCTAGATCCTTTCTTGATGAATGCTAAGGGATATTTGTTTTTTCTTCATGTGATATTATGTCGTACTAATAGCAGGTCCATTGTGAGTGGGATTTCCTGCAGCGGAACGTCTCATGGAGAGACAAGCCACTCATGTTGAGGGAAAATATCCTTGTATGACAGATAACATCGTCAATGTACATCATCACCCTTTTCCAGCACTATATGAAGCAACCTACGCCATTTTGACACCAGGCCTGGAGATGTAGCCCACACTGGGTGAAATCCGTTATCAATGTCTCGTGTTCTTATGTTGTTGATGGTTGTCTTGTTCCTCTTCTTTACAACACGCATATATGTTCATTTATGCTCTTTTAAATAAAATTCTAACCACATCACAGAAGTAAAAAATCATGGGTAAATATGGTAGTTGATGGACCCGGATTAAGTGGTATCAGTACGGTCTTCTTTCTGATGTGAATTGTGAGTGTGAAAAACGATTGAATGTGCAGCAATGGAGGACGAAAAAGTCATGTACCAGGCCATGTTGAGGATGTTCAAAATGGTCGACATGATGTATGAAGCTTATGAGATATGGGATAAATAAGAAGTAGAAAGAATTGCTTCATCCACATCTTCCAGTGCTTATGCATCTTCTTCATCACCTTCATCGTCTTCTCATGATTTGAGTGAGGAGATAAACCAGAGGATTTAAGAAGAGAATGTTGAATTAAGGAGGTTACTGCGAGAATAGAAAGAGTAGAAGAAGATATTTCATCTTTAGTTGCGAGTTGCAGAAGAGGCTTTGGAGGAACTGAAGTGCAACGAAGGCTTAAAGAAGCCATCATCACCTGTTCTTGAATCAACGGTTGAGGTAAACAATGTTGATTGTCCTTCAATTTCATCTTCACATGATATTATTTCTATTGGAAATATGGAGATACCCATTACAAGAACTAACATGATACACCTCACCAAGATGGGATATAAAGGAGGAGGACTTGGTGTTAATGGCCAAGACATAACTCAGCCATTGGAGGTTCTGTAGAGACCTCGATTCATAGGTTTGGGATGCACTAAAGGACATTTCTCAAAGGTGTCAGAAGCCTCCAACACATGTTTTAAATCATCAGGGAAAGATAAGGATGGTAACACTTCCCCATCATCCAATGATAGCGCACATTGTAGTGAAAGAGTAGAGGCAATCTCTCATAGCCATAATTACACCAGATGCCAACAAGAAAGGTATAACAAGTCTCGGTATTATAATGTTCATTTTTATTACAAACATGTCGCTAACAATGAACATATATCATGGCATCGGAAAACATGTAGTTTTTGTTGATTACATAACCATGTATTTGCTGAGTGTTGGAAAAGAATGGCAGCACAAAAGAGGATGAGGCGTGAAAGGCCTTCTCCACCACAAGAAAAGAAGAAGGTAAAGAAATTCTGGATGAATAAGACCTATTGCAATCATTGTAGAAAAATTGGTCATCAAAGAGCCACGTGTTGGAGACTCTGTCCAGAGCAACACCTTAAGGACAAAGCGTCAGTGCGGGAACTAGTTGAAAAATTTGTTCGACAAGCAAATGTGCTGGAGACAGATGACCCATTCACATTGATAAGTGAGAGATGGTTTTTCTAGGTTTGGTAGTATGTCATGGCCTTATTTTTGTAAATCATGTGTTGCAATTTAAAATGTAAAAGTGATGACATTTTTTCCATCACTTGTGAAGCAACAATGATGTTGTATTGATAGTTGGGGTATTGATTCCATTTCAATGTAAGCTTGACCACCCAGTATGTGTTATAAAATCATGGCAAGTATGGGATGCTTGGGTCATGGTTGGTCATTTAATTAAGCATGTAATTTGTAATAATATTGTACTACAAGTTTGCAGAAGATGCAGGTGTCGTCTCATCGCTTATGGCTCCGAAGGACAAAGGTGAAGGAGAATGAAGGGTGACCTTTCAAGACACTTGTGGTGTAGATAAAGTACAAAGAAGCTGAAGATTATTTTCACAATTTTGGTGGACCAAAATCTCCTCAGTGGGGAGGATTGATCCAGGTGGCTCCAGACACCCTGAGGAGACCAAGAGGGCTAAAAAATGGTCAAAATTCAAAGTGGTCGGATTTCTCTCAAACTAGGTTTAGATTGAAGTTCTCTTCATATTGATTCCAACAGTGTGAATGGATCTCCAATCCGAGCCCGTATGGTGAAGTTAGAGCGATTCAAATTTTTGGTCAAAGTTGGGTAGTTGGCCAGGTTTAATTTTCCCACAAATTCACTATCAACCGATAGTGAACTTAGCTCCTGAAAACATGCAAAATGGTGGCCTGATTAAATTGCCTAATAACCCTTACTTTGGAAAATATTAAAAATGACCATTTTTTGTTAATAAAACAAAAAAAATATTAAAATAAGGGTGGTGGGCCATGACCCCTGTCACCCCCGTCGGATCCATATTTCAACATCTATTACAACTTTTTGAGTCGGTGAGCCATCACCCCCACCGAACCCCACGGTGAATCAGCCCCAAATGGGCAGTGGGCGGTCCACCTCCAGTGGACCTGGCCCATGATCTAGCACATATGGAACCATATTACAATGGGCAGACAGGAATCAAACTCTCCCGACAACGTAGGTCGACCCGACCCATGAGCGGCCCAACTAAACCAAAACCAAATTAAATTCAAACTCATACCAACTGAGCACCAAAAATGAAATGTGGGCCAACCATTTCATGTCGAGTTGGGGACGCGAGGGATTCGAACCCTAACCTCCTCCGCCACCAACATCCCATGGGCTATTATTTGTAAAATCCGCCCACGTTTTGTTATAAAACCCTAAATTTCGTTTGCACAGGAGGAGGACCAGCGGACCGAACGGTGGAGTGAACAGGATACTAGTGCATAGTTAAAAAAATATTATTTTATTTGTAGGCTGAACCATGAGCCATGGAGACGGTGGAACCATTCCCCAAGGAATCATGAGGGCATCAAGAAGATTCCTTGAGGCCCAAAACTTGTCGGAGCTCATTTTTTAGAAACGTTATGTCGATTTTACACCTCTCGACGACATGAACTCAATGGATATGTTTGTTTCAGCACTAGAGCTTCCCATTTTTCAGCCATTTACCATATTAGAGTGATGGTATCAGATTCTCAAGTGTGGACAGTCGATTATATGCCCCTCGATGCCACAAATTCAATGGTGCAACCAGATTCAGCATCTGAGCATCCACTTCTTCAACCAACTTCAGTGGTTGAGGTATATGCAATTTTGATCATGTGCCTCTTTTATCATTTCTTGTGTGATGTATTATGATTTCTAGATCCTTTCTTGATGAATGTTGTGGGATTTTTGTTTTTTCTTCATGTGAGATTATGTCATGTTGATAGGAGGTCCATTGTGAGTGAGAGTTCCTGTAGCGGAAACTCTCGTGGAGAGACAAGCCACTCATGTTGAGGGAACATATACATGTATGACATAGAACATTGTCCATGTACATCATCACCCTTTTCCAACACTATATGAAGTAGCCTACCCCATTTTAACATTGGGCCTGGAGACCTAGCCCACACTGGGTGAACTTCATTATTAATGTCTCATGTTCTTTTTTTGTTGATGGTTTTATTGTTTCCTCTTCTTTACAGAAAGCATATATGTTCATTTATGCTTTATTAAATTCAATTCTAACCACATCACAGAAGTAAAATATCATGGGTGAATCTGGTAGCTGACGGACCCAGATCAATATATATATGTGTGTGTTTATGTGTGTGTGTGTTAATTTTTATTACGTCAAGTTAGCATAATGCAACATTCCATATATAAGAAAAATATATGCCAATACATTTACTACATTCGTGGTATCAAATGCCAGGATTATTCATGGATTTTTCCTTCTTTTCCTTTTCTCTTATGGATGTTAATCCAATCTAAGGATTTTTCTTGAACATATGTAAATGAGACTATGACAACATTTCTTAGAGACAAATCCATTACAATCACAAGATGGGCCTCCTCATGGTTTCACATGAGACTGAGGTGAGTTTGAAGGATTTGTTTTGGTTGTAGATGTCTTATGTTGTTGTGAATTTTATTTCTTGTGAGGTTAAGTATTCCTGGAACCTTTAGTTCCCTTTGTATCTTGTTATACATGGCTCTTTTTCTCAGTATTTGAGTGGGGATAGGACCCTTTTGAAAAAATGGAAGGCATTTTAAAGATGACTAGGTTATTGACAAGTCATGAAATGGAAGGAATATTTTCATAATCCATTAGTTCCATATAAATCCTACCCTTCCACTTGAGAAGGATTTTATTAGGAAACCCTTTTCTAACACCCACTTATACACATATGCAAATAAATGTGACAATTTCTTTCAAAATCCTTTATGAGTCTATCTTGATGAAGTAGTCTAGTAAGTTTTCCACATTGGATAAGAATATATCAGGTTTTGTTAAATGGATGGGGAGATTAGGAATCATAACCCAAACTGGAGTTTCTAGAGCCATTATGGAAAGAGGATTAAAAATAGGAAACCATGGTTGGAGTGAGAGACCAAAATGACACCAAAACCGAGGTCCCTGCTAAAAAACCTTATGTTGGTCCTCTAAATTTCTAAAGAGCGCCACAAAGAATCCTTTAGAGAAAAAATGTAACTCTAAATTATGAGTCCAACTTTGGTTTACACATCCCTGAAGAGTAGATGTAGATGGAAAAAATACATTGAAATGGCAAATAATCACCTATTTTTTGGATTTGGAGTTATTAAATGCAATCTTTGGATTTGAAACTTACATATTTCATTGTGTGTTGAAAATATGGTCATCAATTACTCTGCGAATTCCAAAATACCTAATATATATTATGGAAAAACATAAGGCTCAGTTGGAAATGTATATAGTTCAACAAATACTACAAAACTTGGAAACCATAACTAACTGTGTGCTTGCCTTGAATCCAGAACTCATCTTGTCATTAATTGTAGGTGTTTTTGTACGCTATTAACACAATGTTGGATGTTTAAAGTGTGAATTTTGGCGAGATTTTATTTTTGCATATTTTACTTGAAAACTTAGAATAGTATTTTGTAACTTAGAACAATATTTTGTAAGTTTAGTTTCTAAGTTAGGCAATTTGTTTTCAATTAAAGGTAAAAATGAAAATGAAAATTAAGTATTTAAATAAATAATTATGTATTTTAAAATAAAATATTATTTATGAGCTATAATTTAATAAAATGCAATAAACATATATTTATTTAATATAAACTAATTAATGAATAAATAAATATAATATATATAAAAATATATATTATAAATTTATTAACCAAAATTTTATTATATGTAAGGAATAAATCCATCATTTTTATTAACAAAAGTTTTTAACATACATTGAATAATAAAAATAAGAAAAATATAAAATCAATTTTTGAAATTTGGCTTATGCGATCCATAATTTGTGAATAACTATATGAACATATTTTGTGGATACGTTTTCAAACCAACTAGTGTGGTTCATCAAATCCATATTAAACATTGAAAATTTTACAAATGTCCCTCATACATTGAATTAGAAAACAACTATTAATGGAATAAGAATTCTCTCAATCTTTCAAAATATAAGAAAATTTTCAATTTAAATTAATTTTCTTTTCTCCTATAAATTTTTGTTATTTAATATGGACATTGAAATATTTTTATTTTTATTTTAAGTATCACATGTAAATAGAACATAGAATTAATTACACATAATGTAATATAAAAAATGTAGTAAAAATTAAATTATATATAAAGTTATGTAAGATTAAGGTGTAAATTGAAGTATTGTAATTATGGCAAACATTAATTTCTTTTGTTATTACTATTTTTAATTTGTTAATTTAAATTATTATTTTACTTTTTAAAACCTAACTTTGTGTGACAACATCTCTCCCACACTGAGTTGTAAAGGCATCTCGGTACAATTAATTTAGATTTAATATAACTTAGAAAAAATATATTTTTATAAAATTTAACCTATTGCTAAAGTTATGAGATTTTCAAACAATTTAAATTTAATATTTATAGCAACTCTTACCAATTTAAATTGTAAATTTCTCTCTCTATAGATGAGGATAAATAAATGTAACATAAGGCTTTAGGTAAAGTTACTTGTAGTTTGAGATTTTCTTTATTGGAAGTTCTCCCTTAAAGAGACAAGTGAAATTTTTTCCTCGTAATAAAGATATAACATTTTGATGTTATTTTGGTTCTTTATTTGCTATTGCAATCATTTAAATTTAACTTTTTTTAATAATAAATATGAGTGAAATAATACAAAACTGATAATATATTAGATTTAAACTTTTGACAAATAATATATTTGATTATTTCTGAATGAATAACTCAAAAAATATTATTTTTTCCACATACTTATCATGATTGTCATTAAAATTCATTTACATCATGTTCACAATGATAAAGACATTTTTGCTTTAAATAATTTAGTTATAAATACACGAAAAATAGATATTTATTTCACATAATCTAAATAGTAAACAAAAATACATCACCAAGTCTATTTTAAAGTCAAACAAATGCCTCTTAGTCACCATCACATATTTGGTGCACTTGATATGTTCCTATTTGAGAAGAGTTGTAACCTTGAATCCTTATTATCATGGAAAATATACACAATTGGAAATACCTACTTTTTGAGTACTGTAAAAATGTTTCCATTACAAAATAACATGTAAAAATGTTTGTGAATCTTACCAATTATATTAAAAATGTAAATAATATGAATAAAAATATATATAATTAGAACAATAATGACAACAAAAGCATGTCAAGTCCCACTAGCACAACCACTTGAGGATGGGTCTCATTAGAAAGGTGATCCAACATCAAACCTCGTGAGGGGTGGTTGTGCCTTGTGCTATGACGAGGAGACATGCTAAAAAATCCATGTAGCTTAGGGCTAGTGTGGCCTAGGCTGAGTGCGAACCCTAGGTGACTTTGAAGGATTAGATTCCCCTAGGTCGCGGCTCCTCAAGCCATAGGTCAAGTCTATAGGATCACAAAAAACTCTAGAAATAAAAAAATGGCAACAAAAACATACAACAATAGTATAAATGATGAAATAACACAAGTACATATCACTCTCCATTGTCATCACCCTAATTATCTTCCTCGCTTGCCATGATAACACTATTATTCTGAAAAATATGTTTTGATCTAGGGTCATGTCTTAATATGAACCACCAATCCTTATCAAACACATATGGATAAAAAAACACATGGTTGTAGTGTAAGGCTCCCTAACTTCATGCCATATCTTTCTAGAGTTGATAGATATCATCCCACTATCGCGATCTTCCTTTACATTATTTCGATCAAAGGTGTCCCACCACTTGCACCTAAAAATAACACATTGGAACGAAGATAATTCCACTCAAATGATCTCTTGTATCTTTCCAACATAATCTGATGTCCCCTTCATTAGTTTTTGGTCGTGGTGGCTAGCACGACTATATTGGTTGAACTCAAATTTGACTCAACAGTCTTGTGTCATGCATCCATCATCGACATCCTCCACGTGAAAATGATGTCCATATGCCCACATAAATGGGAACAAATGCACCTATAAAAAAGTGAAAAAATCATAGTGTCATGTGTCTAATAACCCAAACATAATTTAAATTATAAAATATATATAGATGTTACAATTCAAAGGTGTGGTATGAAGTTAAAATTGTATAGAAAGAGAATATGATTACCGAGTTCCTACACGCAATCCCTATGTTTTGGGCATCTTCTTCAACACATGGGTAACAATCGTATGCACTGTATTTCTCTATAACTTGATCAACAACCCAACTATTAGGACATGTCATTGGCATATTTTCTTTTAAATGATCAGGATAAGGCACACTTCTACCATTCAACCATTTGAATTATTTCCTCTCAATGTCTCATTTCCTCCTCTTCTCTTCGTACAATGCGACTCATGGTTGTGTCGCCTCCATATTGTAAAGAATGAATTTGTATGTGTGTGTGTATGTGTGTGTTTTAAGATTCTTCGTATTTTTTTCTGCCCCAAGGTTCTTACAACTTGGATCATGGACACATAGACAAAAAACACTTGCCAATAGAGGATCTGGGTGCATTGAGTTGTAAAAATGTAATAAAAAATTTTTATCATCTATATCTAGTTCAAAAAATCTTTGGCTTTGGCCTCATCTGTAATAGACCCTTATTACTAGAATACAAACATGCACAAGGCACATGGGTGATCACAACTTAGCATTTTTGGCATGACCCCATGTGCCCGAGCACATACAAGTGACATGTGTGTCGTCATCATTAGAATTTTCCTAGAATTATCTTCTAAATGTTTTTCAGTATTGCATAAATATAATACATTATGATATTTCAAAATTTTCTATATTCAAGTTACATTATAATTTTGAATTTTGTTGTTGAGTTGAATTGCATTTAATTTATTAATTTATCAAACTTAAAGTTGTTCAAAATATTATTTCTTTTTATTAAACATAAACAAATATATTTTTATCATACAAATTTTATATTAAATGAAAAAATAAAAAATTCAATCTATTTAAAGTCATTAACATAACCTAGCCTTTAACATAACCTCTCAATGGTTTTAAGGAGAATTGACCCTATGACCTCCAAATTAGTGAGGTGCTTAACAATGGTAAACTAGTTAGTTGAGCTATCCCTTAGAGAATTTATAATTTTATTTATAAATAATATTGTATTTTAAATTTATATTTGTAATTTTTTAAATTTTAATTATTTTTTTTATTGTGTTAATTAAGTTTTGTTTAGTAATTGGAAATAATAATTATCTTCCCTTTACATATATTCAATTAATATATTAAAACAAATTTAAATATATTATTATAATAATTTTATATTTTGTTCTTGATTTGCATTGCATTGCATAACACACACACCTAGGAAAAATTATATTTTTTATTAAAGAAAGAAAAAATTATGCTTTCCAAATGCATTGTGGTGCACTCAAACACATGTTGTCAAAAATAAAACAACCATCCATAAAAAATTAAAAAAGACCAAAAATCATCAGGCTTGAAAGCCTTCTCCATCTACATCTCTATGTAACCAAAACACATAAATATCATAAAAAACATCAAAGATAAACCTCTTGAACAATAAGAAGATCCAAATATAAAGACATGCCATGATTATAAAAAATAGATAAGTTTTTAATCTTGCAGATGGTTCATCTCCGTGACTTCTATGAAATTCCTATCGTAGAACTCATAAAATGCATCACCATTCTATTAAGATATCTTCCATGTGCCATGCGCTTGTTGCACCCTTTTTTTGGAATGGTCATTAACCATGGTGTTTATTTCCCTGTAAATATGAGAACAAGAAATTTGGTCAAAAATTCCTTTCAACTGCAATACCTCCTCGAACATTGGAATACGTTTTTGCATGCAACATGTTGAAACTTCATTAAACCAATTAATAAAAATGAGGGAATCACCAAAACTATGGAGTTGTCTATATTCCTTTTCAATAGCAAATAATAATAAGAGCTTTAGATTGTATAATTCAACAAATTTGTTTGTGCCCCACACAAAGCTACTTTGGAGTTTGAAGAAATCGTTTTCATGTAAAAATAACACAATGCCTCCCCTGCACATGCCATCAGACCAAGAAGCACCATCAAAGTAGGACGAAGGACAAGATCGATCCACCACTTTAGGAGTAATATGCCTCAACCTGTGTGTGTCAGAAGAATTTGGGATCAGATCATATACTTCCAGTGAATTTGGTACCACTCTAGCAGGGGTTGTAGTTGTATCTTCGAAGATGACATGATTATGAGCTGGCTAAATCCCCAAGTTGATAATGGGTAGAATATTTCTAAGATTTTTGGGGAGAAACATTTTCCCACCATAAATGGCATGCTTACATGCATGAAATACCCTATCATATTAAATTTAAATATAATGAGATACGAATAGTGTTCCACATAGTGTTGGAGAAAGGAATTCCAAGAAAACATGGGTTGTTATTTCCTCTGTCGCTTTATAGAGAGAGAATCTACTCAACCCTAGGAAGCATCTATTTTTAAAAATTTCACGCCTGGGGAGATTATTTTTTAGAATACACCATTTAAATATTCATGATTTCATCGAATAGCTGAGCCTACACAACTTCTTCCACCACCAAGCTAACTTCTTCCACCACAAAGCGTTAGTGCGGGAACGAGTTGAAACAATTGTTCGACAAGTAAATGCGCCACAGACATATGACCCATTCACTTTGATAATTGAGAGATGGTTTTTCTAGGTTTGGTAGTATGTCATGGCCTTATTTTTGTAAATGATGTGTTTCAATTTAAAATGTAAAAGTGATGATATGTTTTCCATTACTTGTGAAGCAACAATGATGTTTTGGCCCTGTATTGATAGCTGGGGTATTGATTCCATTTTAATGTAAGCTTGACCACCGAGTATATGTTATAAACTCGTGGAAAGTATGGGATGCTTGGGTCATAGTTTTTCATGTAATTTGTAAGAATATTGTACTACAGTTATGCAGAAGATGCAAGTGTCAGTTCATCGCTTATGGCTCTGAAGGACAAAGGTGAATGAGAATGAAGGGTGACCTTTTAGGAAAATTGTGGTGCAAATAAAGTATAAAGAAGCTCAAGATTATTTTCATGCTTTTGGTTGACCAAAAGCTCCTCAGTGGGCAGGATTGATCCAGGTGGCTCTAGACACCCTCAAGAGACCAAGAGGGCTTAGAAATGGTCAAAATAAAGCGGTCGGATTGCTCTCGAACTAGGTTCAAATTGAAGTGTTCGTCATCCTGATTCCAACGGTGTGACGAGATCTCCAATCTGAGCCTGTATGGAGAAGTTAGAGAAAGTAAAATTTTGGTCAAAGTTGGGCACTAGGCTAGGTTTAAGTGTGCCACAAATTCACTGTCAACTGGCAAGGAACTTAGCTCCCGAAAACATGCGAAATTGTGGCCTCGTTAAATTTCCCAATAACCCTTATTTTGGACAATTTTAAAAATGACCATTTTTTGTTAAAAAAAAAAAATTATATATATATATATATATATATATATATATATATATTAAAATAAGGGTGGTGGGCCATTACCCTCGCCACCCTCGTCAGATCCATATTACAACAACATCTATTAAAAAAAATTGGTTCGGTGGGCCATGACCCCCATCGAACCCCACGATGAACCAACCCCAAATGGGCGGTGGGTGAGCCACCTCCGGTGGACCCGACCCACACCCCACAACATATGTCATAATATTACAATGGGTAGGCAGGAATCAAACCCGCTCGGCCACATAGGCTGGCCCCATCCACGAGCGACCTAACCAAACCAAAAATAAATTAAATTCAAACTCATACCAACCGCGTGCCAAAAATGAAATGCAGCTCAATCATTTCATGCCGAGTTGGGGAGGCGAAGGATTCGAACCCTGACCTTCATCGTCTTAACCTCCTCCGCCACCAACAACCCATGAGCTATTATTTGTAAAATCCGCCCACATTTTGTTATAAAACCCTCATTGTCATTTGCACAGGAGGAGGACCAGCAGACCGAACGATGGAGTTAACAGGAGATTGGCACGAAGTTCGAAAACTTTATTATTTTATTTGTAGGCAGAACCATGAGCCATGGAGACAGTGAAACCATGCCCCAGGGAATCTTGAGGGCATCAAGAAGATTCCTTGAGGCCCAGAACTTGTCAGAGCCCATTTTTGACAAAATTTATGTTGATTTTATTCCTCTTAGTGATAGGAACTCAATAGAGATGTTTGTTTCAGCAGCAGAGCTTCCCTTTTCGGCCATTTTCCATATTGGAGTGACAGTGTCAAATTTTCAAGTGTGGACAGCCAATTCTATGCCCCTCGACGCCACAAATTCGATGGTGCAACCCATTTCAGTAGTTGAGCATCCACTTCTTCAACCAACTCAGGGGTTGAGGTATATGCAGTTTTGATCATGTGCCTCTTTTATCAGTTTTTGTGTGATGTATTATGATTTCTAGATCCTTTCTTGATGAATGTTACGGGATATTTTTTTTTGCTTCATGTGAGATTATGTCATGCTGATAGGAGATCCATTTTGAGTGAGAGCTCATGTAGTGGAACGTCTCATGGAGAGACAAGTCACTCATGTTGAGGGCACATATCCTTGTATGACAGAGAACATCATCCATGTACATCATCAACATTTTCCAGCACTATATGAATTTTCCTACCCCATTTTGACACCGGGCCTAGAGACGTAGCCCACACTAGGTGAAATCCATTATTAATGTCTCGTGTTCTTATGTTGTTGATGGTTGTCTTTTTTCCTCTTCTTTACAGCATACTTGTATGTTCATTTATTCTCTTTTAAATGCAATTCTAACCTGTGGGTTTCATATACGAAATTCTCATAAAGTAATTCTCATCACCATTCTATTATGTTATCTTCCATGTGCCATTAGCTTGTTGCGCACATTTTTTGGAAGGGTCATTAACCATGGTGTTTATTTCCCTATAAATATGAGCACAAGAAATTTGGTCAAAAATTCCTTTCAACTGCAATACCTCCTCAAACATGGGAATACGTGTTTGCACATGACACATTGAAACTTCATTAAACCAATTAATAATAATGAGGCATCAATAAAAATGTGGAGCTATCTATATTCCTTTTCAATAGAAAATAATAATAAAAGCTTTATATTGTACAATTCAACAAAATTGTTTGTTCCCCACATAAATCTTCTTTGGAGTTTGAATAAATCATTTTCATGTAAAAAGAACACAATGCCTCCCCTGCACACACCATCAGACCAATAAGCACCATCAAAGTAGGTCGAAGGACAAGATCGATCCAGCACTTTAGGAGTAATATGCCTCAACATGTTTGTGTCAGATGAATTCGGGATCATATCATATAATGTGAGTGAATTTGGTACCACTCTAGCAGGGGTTGTAGCCTTATCTTCAAAGATGACATGATTATGAGCTAGCTAAATTCCCAAGTTGATAATGGGTAGAATATTTGTAGGATTCTTGGGGAGAAACATTTTCTCACCATAAATGTCATGCTTACATGCATGAAATACCCTATCATATTAAAGGTAAATATAATGGATACGAATAGTGTTCCACATAGTGCTGGAGAAAGGAATTCCAAAAAAATATGAGTTGATATTTCCTCTATCGCTTTATAGAGAGCGAATCGACTCAACCCTAGGAATCATATATTTTTAAAATTTTCACCCCTGGGGAGATTATTTTTTAGAATACACCATTTAAAGAGTCATGATTTCATCGAATAGCCGAGACTCCACAACTAAGCTAACTCTTCAAGTTCCTTATGTGCCATAATAAAAATAAAACTTATCTTGGGTGTATATTCCCATTGGGTAGAAAGGACCCAATGTAAATGATCATCCTTGTTGCTCAATCTAACATGAGAGCATATATAGAGAAAGTGGAATTCTTCCACAACTCAGTCCAAATAGGTGGAAAATTCAACTGATTCATGTCCATCTAACCTAGTGCCTAATTGGAAATTTTGTTTAGATCCACCACCCGATTTATAGTTGTATTCCCAATTTCATTTATACAATATGTTAACTCCCGTGGTAGAATTTAATTCGCACCACAACTGACCCAAGCATCTTGACCAATTCTAACCCATTCACCCCCACCAACCTTCCATGCTAAACCATGTCCAACCACGCCAAAAGACTCGATAAGAACTTTCCAAACTACTAAAACATTTGGCTTGTGTTTGTTATGGGATCTAAACAAATCCTCAATGGAAAATGGAAATATGTAGTGTGGGTATATATGTGTGTGTGTTAAAAATATTTTTACATTTCATATGAGGATTGAGTTTAATTTAAATATCATTTTGTAATGAATTTAAATTTTTTTATTGCATTGTCCATGGGGTCTTGAATTGACGATCATCGGGTGTTATGTTAAGGCACTCCTTGATGTGAAGTCACCGGTTCAATTCCCCACCCGATAAGGTTGATATAATGGACATGATTAAAATGTAGTCCTACCAAGTTTATAGACAAATATATATATATATATATATATATATATATATATATATATATATATATATATATATATATATATATATATATATATATATATATATATATATTTGTAAGTTAGGCTGAATTCTATTTATTCTACAAAAAAGTATACAAAAATTTTTTGGGTTGGGGATGGATTAAGGGAATTAGCCTATCCTCGTCCGTATATGTCTCCAAATGCACAAAAAATGGGTTTCCCTTCTCGGGGAAACCATCCCTTAAGGTAGCTGAGATAATCATGTCATGATTGATTGTCTAAATCACTAATTTAAACAAGAAAAACTACAGCTAGCCTAAGAAGACAAATTAAAACCAGGAATCTTGAGATGAGGCTATCAATTTCCTTTGTTATCTTCATCTTCATCAACATCAGGTATTTCTTCCATGACTACGCAGCCATAGACATGAATAAATTCTTCATCCTCTATTATCAGTGGAGGTGGAGCCCACAGAGGTGTTGGAGGAGGAGTAGTGATGACCGAAATAGTCGTCGCCTTGTCCCTGTGCCAAATGCCATCTGCTGAGAGGTTCCAAACCCCTATGTCTTATGTAGAAGGAAGCTTCATCGATAATCTATAGGTTTTCTGTGAAAGGAGAGGCAAGGAAGTCAAAATTGTGAATTTTTTATTCTGCTTTCTGCCTCTCAGTTGGTCGAGCTGAGGATGCGATGAGCCAGCGCCATGGAAGATTTCAAAGCTAGGGATACAGTCAAGGGAAGTTGGTATGAGGTAATTGGAGCCAATGGAAGATTCCAAAACTTTCCCCATGGATTGAAAGCACGTGGTAGAGACATGGTGAGTGCGAGTAGGATGGGTGCCTCTCCCATTTCCCCAACTAGGCCTCAAGCGTTGACACGTAGGCATGACGGCGTAAGTAGGAGGAGTGTAAAATCACAGATTAGGAGCAGAGAGGCGAGGAGGGTGACGGAGAGAGAGGTCAATGATAGAGAATTCTGCAGGGTGAGGTCCGAAGGTAATGAATCATAATGAGTTGGGTGAGGATAAGAAGTGTCTCTATGAATCTGAGAAGCATTGATAGCACACAGTAAAAGATCTAAGCTGCAACAAAGAGTATGAACGCAACTAGCCTTGACACAATTAATGATATCCTCCATCAACTACTAGGTGATGAGTGTGCATGTACGATAATCCTTTCCCCTCATGCGATTCGTCGACAGCAATTTGTTGGTGGAGGCTTAAGTCTTGTTAGCTGCGTCAATCACCTGCATCTGGGGCACAAAAGAATATTTGTTACTGCATTATTAAATTATATATATATATATATATATATATATATATATATATATATATATGATCTAGGTGGCTCCAGACACCCTCAGGAGACCAAGAGGGCCTAGTAATGGTCAAAATTCAAAGTGGTCGGATTTCTCTCTAACCAAGTTCAAATTTAAGTGCTCGTCGTCCTGATTCCAACGATGTGAATGGATCTCCAATCCAAACCCATATAGAGAAGTTCGAGAGAGTCAATTTTTTGTTCAAATTTGGGCATTGGGCCAGGTTTAAGTGTCCAACAAATTCCCCATCAACCGGGAGGGAACTTAGCTCCCAAAAACAAGTAAAATTATGGCCTTGTTAAATTTCCCAATAGCCCTTATTTTGGAAATTTTTAAAAATGACCATTTTTGTTAATAAAACAAAAAAATATTAAAATAAGGGTGGCGGGTCATGACCCCTGCCACCCTCGTCAGATCCATATTACAACAACATATATTAAAATATTTTGGGTCAGCAGGCCATGAACCCCATTGAACCCCGCAATTAACCAGCCCCAAATGGGTGGTGTGCGGGCCACCTCTAGTGGACCCTTCTAATGCCCCACCACATATGGAACCATATTACAATGGGACGGTGGGAATTGAACCCACTCGGCCATGTAGGATGGCCCGATCCACGGGCAGTCCAACCAAACCAAAACCAAATGAAATTCAAACTCACAACAACCGTGCACCTCTTTTATCATTTGTTGTGTGATGTATTATGATTTCTAGACCCTTTATTGATGAATGTTGAGGGATATTTGTTTTTCCTTCATGTGAGATTATGCCATACTAATAGGAGGTCCATTATGAGTGAGAGTACCTGTAGCGAAACGTCTCGTGGAAAGACAAGCCACTCATGTTGAGGGAAAATATCCTTGTATGATAGAGAACATCGTCAACGTACATCATCACCCTTTTCCAGCACTATATGAAGCAGCCTACCCCATTTTAACACCGTTCCCGGAGACGTAGCCCACACTGGGTGAACTCCATTATCAATGTCTCATGTTCTTATGTTGTTGATGGTTGTCTTATTTCCTCTTCTATACAGCACGCATATATGTTCATTTATGCTCTTTTAAATGAAATTCTAACCACATCACAGGAATAAAAAAAATCATGGGCAAATCTGGTAGCTGATAGACCAAGATCAAGTGGTATCAGTGCGGTCTTCTTACTGATGCGAATTTTGAGCGTGAACAATGATTGAATGTGCAACAATGGAGGAAAAAAAATACATGTACCAGGCCATGTTGAGGATGTCCAAAATGGTCGACATGATGTATGAAGCTTATGGGAAATGGGAGAAAGAAGAAGTAGAATGAATTGCTTCATCCACATCTTCCAGTGCTTATGCATCTTCTTCGTCACCTTCATCATCTTCTCATGA
The DNA here is from genome assembly GCA_034641835.2 of Pinus albicaulis. Taxonomy (NCBI): domain Eukaryota; kingdom Viridiplantae; phylum Streptophyta; class Pinopsida; order Pinales; family Pinaceae; genus Pinus; species Pinus albicaulis. The sequence goes on from CM076573.1 coordinate 601,313,903, forward strand.
TTTGAATGAGGAGATCAACCAAAGTCTTCGAGAAGAGAATTTTGAATTAAGGAGGCTACTGCAAGAAGAGAAAGAGTAGAAGCAGATATTGCAGCTTCAGTTGCAAATCGCAAAAGCGGATTTGGAGGAATTGAAGTGCAATGAAGGCTTAAAGAAGCCATCATCACCTGTTCCTAAATCAAAAGTTGAGGTAAAAAATTTTGTTTTTTCTTCAGTTTCATCTTCAAATGATATTATTTCTATTGGAAATGTGGAGATACCCATTACATGAACTAACATGATACTCCTCACCAAGATGGGATATAAAGGAGGAGGACTCGGTGTTAATGGCCAAGACATAACTCAGCCATTGGAGGTTGTGCAGAGACCTCGATTCACAGGTTTGGGATGCACTAAAGGACATTGCTCAAAGGTGTCAGAAGCTTCCAACACATGCTTTAAATCATTAGGGAAAGATAAGGATGGTAACACTTCCCTATCATCCAATGATAGCGCACATTGCAGTGAAAGAGTTGAGGAAATCTCTCATAGCCATAATTACACCAGAGGCCAACAAGAAAGGTATAAAAATTCTTGGTATTCTAATGTTCATTTTGATTACAAACATGTCGCTAACAATCAACATATATCATGGCATCAAAAAACATGTAGTTTTTGTTGATTACATAACCATGTATTTGCTGAGTGTCGGAAAAGAATGGCAACAAAAAAGAGGATGAGGCGTGAAAGGACTTCTCCACCACAGGAAAAGAAGAAGGTAAAGCAGGTCTGCAGGAAGAAGACCTATTTCAGTCCTTGCAGAAAAAGTGGTCATCAAAGAGCCACGTGTTGGAGACTCCATCCAGAGCAACACCTTAAGGAAAAAGCGTCACTGCAGGAACCAATTGAAAAAATTGTTTGACAACCAAATGCGCCACAGACATATGACCCATTCACTTTGATCAGTGAGAGATGGATTTTCTAGGTTTGATAGTATTTCATGGCCTTATTTTTTAAAATAGTGTGTTGCAATTTAAAATGTAAAAGTGATGACATTTTTTCCATCACTCGTGAAGCAACAATGATGTTTTGGACTTGTATTGATAGCTAAGGTATTGATTCCATTTTAATGTAAGCTTGACCACCCAGTATGTGTTATAAACTCATGGAAAATATGGGATGCTTGGGTCATATTTGGTCATGTAATTAAGCATGTAATTTGTAAGAAGATTGTACTACAAGTTTGCAGAAGATGCAGGTGTCATCTCATTGCTTATGGCTCCGAAGGACAAAGGTGAAGGAGAATGAAGGGTGACCTTTCAGGACACTTGTGGTGAAGATAAAGTACAAAGCAGCTAAATATTTTTTTCATACTTTTGGTGGATAAAAATCTCCTCAGTGTGGAGGATTGATCTAGGTGGCTCCAGACACCCTGAGGAGACCAAGAGGGCTCAAAAATGGTCAAAATTCAAAGTGTTCGAATTTCTCTCGAACTAGGTTCAGATTGAAGCACTCCCCGGCCTAATTCCAACAATTTGAATGTATCTCCAATCCGAGCCCGTATGGAGAAGTTAGAGTGAGTCAAATTTTTGGTCAAAGTTGGGCAGTGGGCCAGGTTTAATTGTCCCACAAATCCACTGTCAACTAGTAGGGAAGTTAGCTCCCGAAAACATGCGAAATCGTGGCCTCATTAAATTTCGCAATAACCCTTATTTTGGAAAATATTAAAAATGACCATTTTTGTTAATAAAACAAAAAAAAAATTAAAATAAGGGTGGTGGGCCATGACCCCTGCCAGCCCCGTCGGATCCATATTACAACAACATCTATTAAAACTTTTTGGGTCGATGGGCCATGACCCCCACCGAACCCCACAGTGAACCAACCCCAAATGGGCGGTGGGCGGGCCACCTCCGGTTGACCCAGTGCATGCCCCACCACATATGGAACCATATTACAATGGGCAGGCAAGAATCAAACTCGCCCGACAACGTAGATCGACCCGATCCATGAGTGGCCCAACCAAACCAAAACAAAATTAAATTCAAACTCATACCAACCGTGCACCAAAAATGAAATGCAGGCCAACCATTTTATGCAGAGTTGGGGACATAGGGGATTCAAACCCCGACCTCCGTCGGCCTAACCTCCTCTGCCACCAACATCCCATGGGCTATTCTTTGTAAAATCTTCCCACGTTTTGTTATAAAACCCTCAATTTTATTTCCACAGGAGGAGGACCAGCGGACCGAACAGTGGAGTGAATAGGAGATTGGTGCGTAGTTCAAAAACTTTATTATTTTATTTGCAGGCGGAACCACAAGCCATGGAGACGGTGGAACCATGCCCCAGGGAATTGTGAGGGAATCAAGAATATTCCTTGAGGCCCAGAACTCTTCGGAGTCCATTTTTGACAAATGTTATGTCGATTTTACACCTCTCGATGGCAGCAACTCAACGTATATGTTCATTTCAGCAGCATAACTTCCCATTTTGCAGCCATTTACCATATTGGAGTGATAGTGTCAGATTCTCAAGGGTGGACAGTCGATTATATGCCCCTCGACGCCACGAATTCAATGGTGCAACCAGATTCAGCATCTGAGCATCCACTTCTTCAACCAACTTCAAGGTTGAGGTATATGCAGTTTTGATCATGTGCCTCTTTTATCAGTTGTTGTGTGATGTATTATAATTTCTAGATCCTTGCTTAATGAATGTTATATGATCTTTGTTTTTTCTTCATGTGAGATTATGTCATGATGATAGGAGGTCCATTGTGAGTGAGAGTTCATGTAGTGAAAAGTCTCGTGGAGAGACAAGCCACTCATGTTGAGGGAACATATCCTTGTATGACAAAGAACATCATTCATGTACATCATCACCCTTTTCCAGCACTATATGAAGTGGCCTACCCCATTTTAACATCGGGCCCGGATACCTAGCCCACACTAGGTGGACTTCATTATTAATGTCTCGTGTTCTTATGTTGTTGATGGTTATCTTGTTTCCTCTTCTTTACAGAATGAATATATGTTCATTTATGCTCTTTTAAATACAATTCAAACCACATCACAGAAGTAAAAGATCATGGGTAAATATGGTAGCTGACGGACCCAGATCAATGTGTGTGTGTGTGTGTGTGTTAATTTTTATTCCATCAAATTAGCATAGTGCAACATTCCATATATAAGAACAATATATGCCAATGCCAAGATTATTCATGGATTTTTCCTTCTTTTCCTTTTCTCTTATGGATGTTAATCCAATCTAAGGATTTTTCTTGAACATATGTAAATGCGACTATGACAATATTTCTTAGAGACAAATCCATTACAATCGCAAGATGGGCCTCCTCTACTAATGGATGACATGGTTTCACATGAGACTGAGGTCAGTTTGAAGGATTTGTTTTAGTTGTAGATGTCTTATGTTGCTGTGAATTTTCTTTCTTGTGAGATTAAGTATTCAAGGAACCTTTAGTTCCCTTCATATCTTGTTATCTATGAATCATTTTCTCAGTATCTGAGTGGGGATAGGACCCTTTTGAAAAAATGGCAAGCATTTTAAAGATGACTAGGTTATTGACAAGTCATGAAATGGAAGGAATATTTTCATAATCCATTAGTTCCATATAAATCCTACCCCTCCACTTGAGAAGGATTTTATTAGGAAACCCTTTGCTAATATCCACTTATACACATATGCAAATAAATGTGACAATTTCTTTCGAAATCATTTATGAGTCTATCTTGATGAATTAGTCTAGTAAGTTTTCCACATTGGATACGAATATATCAGGTTTTGTTAAATGGATGGGGAGGTTAGGAATCATAACCCAAACTAGAGTTTCTAAAGCCATTATGGAAAGAGGATTAAAAATAGGAAACCATGGTTGGAGTGAGAGACAAAAATGACTCCAAAACCAAGGTCCCTACTAAAAAACCTTATGTTGGTCGTCTAAATTTCTGAAGAGCAGCACAAATAATCCTTTAGAGAAAAAATTTAACTCTAAATTATGAGTCCAACTTTGATTTACACATCCCTGAAGAGTAGATGTACATGGAAAAAATACATTGAAATGACAAAATAATCGCCTAATGTTTGAATTTGGAGTTATTAAATGCAATATTTGTTGGATATAATGCTTACATCCTATTTGAGAAGTTGGTTTGATGGTTGAGAAATTCTCTCAACCTCTCTCTAATTTAGGAATAAGTTATATCTTAGAAACTCTATTTAATAGAGTGATCTAAAATGTAATCTTTGTGTGTGTTTTATATCGCATACACCTTCAGTGTGCAATATATGAGTACTCTTAAACCATTCTTTATCATGGTATCGGAGCTAGTAGGGGCCTGAACCTGGTCTTTCTTATGAAATAGAGAAACTGATTGTTAAACACCTACACCCTAGGGCAAGAGGGGATGACAAGAACACATCCGATCTCGAACAGTTCGTACAAGGTCACGACAACTATTGGCGCAGCTGGCTGCTGATCAAGGGTAACATTCATGATCAAAGGTAACAGACAAACGCCTGCGTGCAAATGTGGCCAAAATCTCTATGACATCCATGGCATTTCAAAGATCTGAATGAGGACGATCCCTCACTCAGCTGTATTAAGATCCATGGTGGATTTTGAATCCATGCTTCCAGCCGCGTCCAATAAATAAGAGATGAAGTCGTACGTCAATATTTTGCAGTCCGGCAATGTTTTGTTGATAGCATTAATGTTTTGAGGATATTAACCCACTCTCTTTTGTGGTTTGGTTGTGGATGGAAATTAACCCGCTCTCGAGGAGTTAGCTGCAAGTGAATGTGGCATACAATTTTTTTTACAAAGCAGTCAAAGGTATTTTTTTTAAATTATGGAAGGGTACATCGGTGTTGAAATTTAAAAAGGTATTTTATTTTTTCCTTTTTTTCATCATGGAGTTTATAGTGTTATACAAATTCAGTGGTTTGAATTTTCCCTCATGGAAAGTAAAAATACAAATGCAATTAATGAATAGAAACTTGTGGGGCATAGTGAATGGTTCAGAAGTAGCACCTACAGATGCTAAGGAATTAATTGAATGGAAAAATAGAGATGCCAAAGCTAAGTCTATTCCTAGACTTTCCCTTTCTGATTCGCAATTACATCTTGTAGATCTCACTAAAACATCAAAGGAAATATGGGAACATTTGGCTCAATTGTTTGGTGTAAAATCTACAAATGCAAAAGTTTCCGTAAAGCTACAATTATTTAGTCTAAAAATGAATGAGGAGACATCTATGTCCAGTCATGTAAATAATTTAATGTCTCTTTTAAGACAATTAGGTGAAGTGGGTACTAAGGTGGAGGATGAAGATGCTAAAGCAATATTACTAAATAGTCTTCCTTCAAGTTATAGTAATGTTGTTTTCACTTTGAGTTAAATGTCTACACAAACATTGCATGAGACAATTGCAGCACTTCTGGTGGAGGAAAAGCGACTAAAATCAGAGGATGCATAAGAGAAATTTCATGTAGAAAATGCATTGTGGACAAAGTCAAGGATGAGAAAGAAAAATGCAAACAAAGGTGAAATTGAATCCTACTATTGCAGGAAAATTGGGCATACATCGTGGAATTGTAGAAGTCATGCCAATGATGTGTTAAAAGGGAAAGAATCATCAAATATAACCACAAATGAATACCAATTGAATTCTGATGATGAATTCAATGAATATTATGAACCTCTTAAACTCTTTTAGATCAGCTACAGTTCAGGCTCAACATGGATGGTTGTCGAGATAGTATGGCAGTTGCGGATCTAGGGAAGAATCCCTCATTAGTCGTAGACATGGAGTGGTCTCCTAATGAGGTTATGTGACAGATTGGGATGCTGTCCAGTAATTGACTTCGGGAGTTTAGTAGCTGAGCTCGGGAATCCAACTTGCTGACTACACCTTTATGAGGGTTATGAGGCAACTTGATGGAGCCTATATTGATAAGCTGAAAGCCAGTTAAAGAATGATTGATTATTTTGTTATTTATGAGTGATTTCAATAAAATCATGTAATGTAATCATTAAGGGGGGGTGTTGGAGTTAATGATTACATCCTATTTCAGAAGTTGGTTTGATGGTTGAGAAATTCTCTCAACCTCTCTCTCTAATTTAGGAATAATTTAGATCTTAGAAACTCTATTTAATAGAGTGATCTAAAATGTAATCTGTGTGTGTGTTTTAGATCGCATACACCTTCTGTGTGCAATATATGAGTACTCTTAAACCATTCTTTATCAATATTTGGATTTGAAACTTACATATTTCATTATGTGTCGAGAATATGGTCATAAATTACTCTGCAAATTCCAAAATACCTAATATATATTATGGAAAAGCATAAGGCTCAGTTGGAAATGTATATAGTTCAAAAAATACTACAAAACTTGGAAACCATAACTAATTGTGTGCTTGCCTTGAATCCAAGACTCATCTTGTCATTAATTGTAGGTGTTTTTGTAAGCTATTAACACGATGTTGGATGTTTAAAGTGTGAATTTTGGCGAGATTTTAGATTTACATATTTTACTTGAAAACTTAGAATAGTATTTTGTAACTTAGAACAATAATTTGTAAGTTTAGTTTCTAAGTTAGCCAATATTTTTTTCAATTAAAGGTAAAAACTAAAATAAAAATTAAGTATTTAAATAAATAAATATGTATTTTAAAATAAAATATTATTTATGAGCAATAATTTAACAAAATGCAATAAAATATATTTATTTAATAAAGACTAATTAATGAATAAATAAATATAACATATATAAAAATATATATTATAAATTTATTAACCAAAATTTTATTATATGTAAGGAATAAATCCATCATTTTTATTAACAAAATACTTTTAACATACATTGAATAATAAAAATAAGGAAACTATAAAATTAATTTTTGAAATTTACTTTGATGATAATCACATATGGACATATTTTGTCGACATATTTCGAACCAACTAGTGTGGTTCATCAAATCCATATTAAACATTGAAAATTTTACAAATGTCCCTCATACATTGAATTATAAAACAACTATTAATGGAATAAGAATTCTCTCAGTCTTTCTCACCTGAAAATATAAGAAAATTTTCAATTTAAATTACTTTTATTTTATCCTATAAAATTATGTTATTTAATATGGACATTGAAATATTGTTATTTTTATTTTAAGTATCACATGTAAATGGAACATAGAATTAATTACACATAATGTAATATCAAAAATGTAGTAAAAAGAAATTATATATAAAGTTATATAAGATTAAGGTGTAAATTGAAGTATTGTAATTATGGCAAACATTGATTCCTTTTTTTATTACTATTTCTAATTTGTTAATTTAAATTATTATTTTACTTTTTAAAACCTAACTTTACCTGAAAACATCTCTCCCCACACTGAGTTGTAGAGGTCTCTCAGCATAATTAATTTAGATTTAATATAACTTAGAAAAATTATATTTTTATAAAATTTAATTTATTGCTAAAGTTATGAAATTTTCAAACAATTTAAATTTAATATTTATAGCAACTCTTACGAATTTAAATTATAAATTTCTCTCTCTATAGATGAAGATAAATAAATGTAACATAAGGCTTCATGTGAAGTTACTTGTAGTTTGAGATTTTCTCTATTGGAAGTTCTCCCTTAAAGAGACAAGTGAAATTTTTTGTAGTAATAAAGATATAACATTTTGATGTTATTTTGGTTCTTTATTTTCTATTGCACTTGTTTAAATTCAACTTTTTTTAATAATAAATATGAGTGAAATAATACAAAACCGATAATATATTAGATTTAAACTTTTGACAAACAATATATTTGATTATTTCTTAATGAACAACTCAAAAAATATTATTTTTTCCACATATTTATCATGAGATAGTCACTAAAATTAATTTACATCATATTCACAATCATAAAAGACATTTATGCTTTAAATAATTTAGTTATAAATACACAAAAAATAGATATTTATTTTACATAATCTAAATAGGAAACAAAAATACTTCACGAAGTCTATTTGAAAGTCAAACAAACACCTCTTAGTCACCATCACATATTCGGTGCACTTGATATGTTCCTATTTGAGAAGGGTTGTAACTTTGAATCCTTATTAGCATGGATAATATACACAATTGGAAATACCTAGGTTTATGTACTGCAAAAATATTTCCACTACAAAAAAATGTGTAAAATTTTTTGTGACTCTTAACAATTATATTATAAAATGTCAATAATATGAATCAAAAATAATATAATTAACGAAATAATGATAACAAAAGCATGTCAAGTCCCACTAGCACAACCAGTTGAGGATGAGTCTCATTAGAAAGGTCATCCAACATCAAACCTCGCGAGGGGTGATTCTGCCCTATGCTATAGTGATGAGACATGCTAAAAAATCCATTTAGCTTAGGGCTAGTGTGGCCTAGGCCAAGTGCGAACCCTGGGAGACTTTGACAGATTAGATGCCCCTAGGTCACGACTCCTCAAGCCATAGGTCAAGTCTATAGGATCACAAACAACTCTAGAAACAAAAAAAAAAATTACAACAAAAAAATACAACAATATTATAAATGATGAAATAACACAATTACATATCACTCTCCATTGTCATCACCTTGATTATCTTCCTCACTTGGCATGATAACATTATTATTCTCAAAAATATGTTTTGATCTAGGGTCGTGTCTTAATACGAACCACCAATCCTTATCCAACACATAAGGGTAAAAAAAACATGGTTGTAGTGTAAGGCTCCCTAACTTCATGCCACATATTTCTAGAGTTGATAGATATCATCCTACTGTCGCAATCTTCCTTTACATTATTTAGATCAAAGGTGTCCCACCACTTGCACCTAAAAATAACACATTGGAACGAAGATAAGTCCACTCAAATGATCTCTTGTATCTTTCCATCATAATCTGATGTCCCCTTCATTATTTTTTGGTCATGGTGGCTAGCACGACTAAATTGGTTGAACTCAACTTCCACTCCACAGTCTTGTGTCATGCATCCATCATCGACATCCTCCGCATGAAAATGATGTCCATATGCCCACATAAATGGGAAAAAATGCACTTATAAAAAAGTGAGAAAATCACAGTGTCATGTGTCTATGACCCAAACATAATTTAAAATATAAAATATATATAGATGTTACAATTCAAAGGTGCGGTATGAAGTTAAAATTGTATAGAAAGAGAATATAATTACCAAGTTTCTACACGCAATCCCTATGTTTTGGGCATCCTCTTCAACACGTGGGTAACAACCCTATGTACTTTATTTCTCTCTAACTTGATCAACAACCTAACTATTAGGGCATGTCATTGGCATATTTTCTTTTAAATGATCAAGATAAGGCACACTTTTACCATTCAACCATTTGAATTATTTCCTCTCAGTGTCCCATTTCCTCCTCTTCTCTTTGTATAATGCCACCCATGGTTGTGTCGCTTCCATATTGTAAAGAATAATTTGTTGAGGGCATCAATTTATAAATTCATTAATGAAATCAAACCAAAATGTGTGTGTGTGTGTGTGTGTGTGTTTTAAGATTCTCCGTAGTTTATTCTACCCCAGGGTTCTTACAACTCGAATCACGGACACACAGAAAAAAAAATACTTTCCAATAGAGGACCCAACTGCATCAGGTTGTGAAATTGTAATAAACGACTTTTATCATTTATACCTAGTTCAAAAAATCTTTGGCTTTGGCCTCATATGAAAGAGACCCTTATTACTAGAATACGAATGTGGACAAAACACATGGGTGATCACAACTTAGCATTTTTGGCATGACTCTGTGTGCCCGAGTGCATACAAGTGACACGACCCGACCCACTCATGTATGAGACGAGAAGAAATTACAAGTTGTTGGCTAAAAATAATAACTGGATAAAGACCCAGGTTTAGGCACAGGGGCCAACAAGGCTTTGTTGTAGTCTAGGACAATGCTGACATTTTTACCTTACCCAAGACTAAGTAAGGAGTCTCACCCGAGGCGTGTCGTGACCTTAGTGAAATGAGAGAGTTTGGATTTTGATATCATAAGAGAACTATAAATCGTTACTCCTTTAGAACAATGTTATCATAACCAAGTAATCATTTCGCAAGAGCTAAACATATCATCAAATAATGAGGTTTGAAATATACACAATAAAAATTTTTAATTACCAATTATTCAGATAATGATAACAATCTAGAGAATACACATAAAATATGGACCACAAAACATCTATTTATATTAGCCTCATCATAATACATTACATTCAGCATAGGAGTGTCTCTCCCAGAGAAAATATGAGACTAAACAATACAGAGTTACATAATAACCACATCATAGTGTGGTTCCCTTCCTTCCGTGACTGCCTTCTCCTCCGCTTCCTTCTTGGTTTTATTTCTTTATCCCTCTCATGCCAAACTTAACTGCTAGTCTCTCCTTTTCCTTCGCTTGGTAGCCTCCGCAGCTCGGCTATTATTTCTTTTTCCTGCTTACCTTCTACAACTCGTAGTCCACTCCAGTTCACTCCCTATCTATTTTGCAACTCCACAACGGTTTTCCTACAACCCGTTATCACTCCATTTGTGCCAAAACAAAGACCCTGACAAGCCTTGTTGATGGGTCAATTTGGGTTCATTTTCCTCCTCTCTTGGTGTTGTATTTCTCATAGAAGTTGTCCTCACCGACCTTCCTAGATCTCTTGGAAGTTGTTTGGAAGGCATAAGTTTTCGTGTTTCCTGCTGTTGAAAGACCTGTTAACTGTTGGATGTCCACTGCGTGTATTTTGTTTCCATTACACATCCACAATGAACCTTCATGTATCCTGTTAAGAAGAGCCTTAGTGCATTGCATCGTTGCTCCTTGAGTGCCGAATACAGGTAGACTTCTCAAATGAAGTAATGTTGATCTTTGAATCCCGCTGAAGTCAATAAGTACTCGGACTGCCTGAATTTCATCCTTATTCATGTAGAATTATGTGTATACTTGGCATTTTAACATCGGAAACTGAAATGAATATGTGAATTTGGTATCAACCAACCCTGATTTTTCATACTTCCTTGTTACAGTCTCCAATTTCTCAATTATGTCATCAAACTCTGGTTTGACGACTGAGGCAATGGTCTTTGTCATGCTTGAATTTCTCTGGTAGATGATTGATACAACACGCCTAGAGTTCGACTTGGGACAATTTCTATCAAACACAGACTCTTAAATCTTTGCTTTTGACTCCCTCATTTCCAACTTTAAATAATTTGGCATATCCATGCAGATTAAGTAGATATCCTTGACATAGCGTATTATGATGAGACTTCTTAACTAATTATTTCAAAAAAATTCCCCTTAGTTTTAATCATGTGATTTGTTAATGATGAGCGAGTTGGACCTGACTTGGCTGACGCAATTTTGGAAAAAACAAGTGGAGATGATGGGAAATTATTATGAAGTGATGGGTGTGATTTATTATGAGATAATGTTTCTATTACAGGAAATATTCATTTTGAATTCAAACTGACAACAGAGTTATGGGGTAATTATTATGAAACTATTGACGACACATACGGTATGCCCTAGAGCATAAGTAGTTGTGGTGAGGTGCATATCTCTCCTCAAATGGGTTGACTTAGAGGTGTACACCTACCCTCAACTAGACTGAATCATGGAAACATAAAGCTTTTAACTGAAAAACTAACATAACTTATTGAATTATTGACAGAAAAATATGACTGACTCGACCTATAACTACTTACTTCTACTTTCAGAGATTTATTTTAATTGATAAATTAAATGTCTTACTCCTAGAAGGGTTTCATGTGTGTGCCATTCACCCAACCTGGTAGTAAAATGCCATCAAGTTGTGTGAGCTTTATAGCTCCTAATTTTCGGATTTCTGCAACAATAAATGGGCCTAGCCAATGCATTCGCAACTTACCCGGGAACTTTAGGAATTTACTGTCATACATTAGGACACGACCTCCATCTATGAATTTATTTTTCATGTACCGGTCGTGTTAGGTATTTTTTTGTTTCTTCTCTACTGAATTATGGAAATATGCTAGAAACCTGGCTTCATCTAACTCCCATATCTCCTATAAAATTTTTGCAATTGATTGATCCTCTGACATGTGTGTCACATGTACGATAAAAAACTTGGAATTATGAACTCTGTTGGTACCAACCATACACCAATTGGAAAGGTGTTTGTTTATGCAACCTATTAACAATCGTTCATTAATCCCATAATGTAGTTGGAACTCTTTCATCCTAGTCATCCATGTTGGCTGAACATACCTTTGTCAGACCCTTCTCCAATATCTTATTGAATGGTTCACCTTCGCCAGACCCTTATCCAATATCTTATTGAATTCTTCAAATGTTTCATTTTCCTGCGGGTGATATGGACTACTCTTATGGTGTTAGATCATAAAGTTCTATAGCAATGACGCGATTATTTCATTGATGAAGTGGCTTCCTTGGTCACTTGTCAAGATTTGAGAGCATCCAAATATTGTAATGATATTCTCAAATATAAACCTTGTTGTGGTGTCAGTTGTACAATTTCTTACTAACACTACTTCAACCCATCTTGTCAAGTACTCCGTTGTAGTTATAATGTATCAGGCTTGGGAATGGCGTGCAGGTGGGTTACTTGGGCCTATGAAATTGATAGCCCACTTTTCAAATGATTGTAGCACTCATACTGGTTGTATTGGCAACTCATCATGATGTGATGGCTTTCTAACCCTTTGGTATATTTCACATTTCTTGACATATTCTTTCGTGTCTCTGTAAATAGTGGACCACCATAGACCTGCCTGTAGAATTTTCCTTGCGGTAATTTTCCCTCCAACGTATCCTCCTACAACACCTGAGTGGCCTTCCCACAATACCTCCTCTCTTTCATGGTCTAGTACACACCTCTTTAGTATGTGATCTATTCCAATCTTATATAGTGGACCTGTAATTAGTTGATAAGCAACTGCCTTGACGACTATACGCATCTTATGTGTTGTGTTGTAATCCTCCATGCACTTCCTAGTAGCTAAGAACGATTCTATATCCTCCATATATTCTAGCACTGCTTCTACTTTGAATAGGTCCGTAACTGATATTTTATCATCAAAATAACCTCTTCTTTTCCCTAACTCAAGTCGTGATAAGTGGTTAGATCCAACATTTAGCCTGACCGGCTTGACAATCACTTCGAGCGTGAACTCTTTAAACATTATAAACCATATACATATTCTCCCCTTCCTATCTTCATAACTCCCACAACAGGTGGAGCTCCTGAGGGCCCCCCTATTCCAGATATGCCTCTCGGCCCACACAACCTTGGGCACTCTGTGATTATGTGTCCTTCATCTAAGAAATGTGTACACCATAAATTCAGTTTGTTTGATCGCACTTGATGCATATATTTCAATTTCTCTGTTAGAATTGCAATCTGATGTTGCGAGCCTAATATAGAAGGATCCTGTACTTTTGTTCCACCGTAAAATTCATGAGGGTATCCCACCATAGCTTCAATCCTTGTTTCTTACTCTAATTATCCTGTAACGTATCAATCTTTTGTTGGGTCAACGACGTCCTTGTAAGAGGAAAAAGTGCTTTAATAAACCATTCTTCTTGATGGTTCGGGTCTATGGGATAGCTTAACTTTCCAATTGTGTCTTTAAATATTCTCAGTAGCTCCCAAATTGTTTCCCCTTCTCGTTGTTTAATTTCCCATAGTTTAGACAATCCTTGTTGATTCGTTTGAGGAAGTTTGAATTCCTACACAAATTCTCTTTTGACATAATATACTATAGGATTTTGATGTATCTCTGACCATTTGATGAACCACCTCAAGGATCTCTCCCTAAGAGTGGTTTGAAACTAAATTAGTTTGGCAGCATCAGGCATTTGGCGGGTCCTCCATATGGCTTCGCACAAATACCAATGTTGGTCCATGCCATCATTCCATTTTCCAAAGAACTTCGGGTATCGTGTGAATGACCTTGCCATATCTCATTCTGCTTGAGGAAGAAGTATGAATAATTTTTATTCAGGTAGTGATGATCCTTGCAGGATCTTTCCAGTATTATCACTGCTACTAGTACTAGCTTGATATGTAGTTTTAAAACTATGAACTTTAATAACTTTAATTAAATTCAACAAGAATTGATCATGATTTTTTTTAAAATCCGCGGAAGGTTGGGGAAGTTGTTACCAGGGCACGGGGTGATCATACTGCCTTTTGTCCTAAACGCTTCTTTTTCGCAAGTAATCTTTCCATCATGACATGCATGTCCCCATTTGATTTTTCTTTTGAGCTTTCACCTTCTATTATTTCTGACATATCTTCTTCTGTGGATTGGGATAGGCTCTTATTATCTCCTCGATTCTTAAGTATTCTAGTAGACTGTTCTTTCATAAATTCATTCATATTTCTCCATCTCGTAGCGTCCCTCCCTTTAGATCCTCCCCCTAGTACTAGGTGTTTAGGCTTCCATGCTTGGATTTTGGAATGCCAACAAACCTTCTTCCACCATCATAATTTTAATCCACAGAGGGATTTCCTTCAGCATCTTCCCCCATAACCCTGATTTGAATATATCCTTAGCTTTATAAAAATCTTGGTGGCTTTCTGTAGCAATAACAATATACCCTTATAATGTAGTCTTTACCTAGAATTTTACAACTCCGGTTAGATCAATGTCCAACCAATGTAGTATCAATAGATCTAGTTGTGTCTATGTGTGACGAGATATGTCTTGTTCTCCTGCTTTTCCTTTGATATGAAACCTCTGTAACCAATTATAAATATCTTCAGGGAATTTACCACAAAATATCTCGTATTGATCACTAGCCAAATCTGAATACAAGATTTGGTCACTTAACTTCCTTTCCTTTTATTGTCGTAGCTGAGCATGTGAGAAGAATCGATCTACATGGTCCTCCCACCAACTTCGTAGTTCTCTCTTATAAATCCTCGATACGATATTCTAACTCCCTTTTAGATTTCAATTCGTAGCAACGGAACCATTTGTTGGCTAAAAATAATAGTCAAGTAAAGACCCGGGTTCAGGCACAGGGGCCAACAAGGCTCCACTGCAGTCTAGGACAACGCTAGTATTTTCACCTTACCCAAGATTGAGTAATGAGTCTCACCTGAGGCGTGCCGTGACCTTAGTGAAAAGAGAGATTTGAGATTTGGATATCATAAGAGAAATATCAATCGTTACTCCTTTAGAACATTGTTATCATAACCAAGTAATCATTTTGCAAGAGATAAACATACCATCAAGTAATGAGGACTAAAAGATACATAATTAAAATGTTTAACTAACGGTTATTAAGATAATGGTAAAAATCCAAAGCATACACATAAGATATGGAACAAAAAACATCTCTTTATATTACCCTCATCATAATACATTACATTCAGCACAGGAATGTCTCTCCCAGAGAACATATAAGACTAAAAAATACATAGTTATAGGATAACCACATCACAATGCAATTCTCTTCCTTCCAAGATTGACTTCTCCCTCGTTTCCTTCTTGGTTTTCTTTCCATCCTACTCTTACCCAACTGAACTTCTAGTCTCGGATTTTCCTTCGCTTAACTGCCTCCGTGGCTCGGTTGTTCTTAATTTTTCCTACTTACCTTCCACAACTCGAAGTCCACTCCAGTCCACTCCCCGTCTCTTTCGCAACAGTTGTCTTGCAACTTGTTGTCACTCCAGTTTTTCCAAAAATTCCTTATACATTTCAACAAAGGCCCCAACACAATTTCATGCTTTGGTATAGTCATGCCCACACCACCTTGGTATGTATTTCAAGATGGGTTGAATGGAAAGCCCACCAACCAACGCCATGAGCATGTAGGTACACACGGCCCACCGCAAGGGCGCACAAATCATTCCTCGAAGGTAGGATAATACAGCTAAAAGAATCTGGTTAGAGGTATGTATTTTAAGTTCATAAAAATATATATATAATATGTATGAGATCAAAATATGCATTAATATGAAGTTCAATGTGAATAGTTATTGTGTAGTAATTTGAAAAATGATGATCTCGCACTTACTCTTTATCATGCGCCTATTTCCATTCATTTCAAGAAGCTCCCCTTCTCTTTTTTATTCATCCCAAATTGTTGCACCTAGTGTGTTGTCGATCTGCTTGATGTACTCATTGGAATAATAAAAAGAATCATACGATATATACCGCTCTGCCATAGACCCCTTGGGATTTTCCCTTTGTGAAACAAAACCTTTCAATTTCTTCATGTACCTCTCTAAGAAGAACATACAATGACAAAAAACGAACCCAACTAATTCAACCTCCTCTACTAGGGGAATTAGAAGATGAACCTGCCATTCTATAAAACTTGTCGGTAGTTTCTTCTCAAACATACAAACAATCTCAGCTATCTCTTGACGCCACCATGGAATGCTATCCATATGAATCTCCTTTGATGTGATCCAACGTACAAATGTATATAATTTAAATATGGCATGTCGTAGGTCTTAGCGGAAGTCATGGTTCAGACACCCATGCACGAGCAGAGGATAATGACGTTGTACAATAAATAGTAGAATATACAAAAATTAATTATAAAATATCCCATTACATAAAATTAAATTTTAAAAAAAAAAACACATGTTTTTGACATACGTACTCTTAGAAGGTTCAAATGATCATGTGATTTCAACCACGAAAAATAGTCTTCCATAGTGAAGAAACACCGTAGTGAATACCTAATAACGAAGTCCCCCTCACACTCATTATAATTTCCTTTGCCAAAGAAATATCATCTTCCTTTAAAATCCATGGTACATCACTTTCTTTGAAAGGCGAAGAGGGACCAACTTCTCCTCTAGTTCCTTGTCTTGGCCAATGTTTCTTTTAGTTTTTGAATAAATAATATGTCTCCTAACATCCAATGTGTCACTTTCTTTTGATGATATGTTCCTCCATAAAGAATATGAAACATTTTTAAATATATCCATAGGATCTAGTAAGTGCGTAATATTAAGATGTTCCCAATATGGGAGCTCATAAAAGACATATTTCATTTTCATCCCAATGGGAAATTTCTCAACATAGGTGTCAAAGAATTTCAGATCATCAAACATAGGCTTCCCATTTGAATCGAACATTTCTGCAAACTCCTTCTCCTTCTCTCTCTCATATGCTCTATGCCATTCAACTGGTGTCATTATTACAAACCTTTGGGTTATCTCTAGTTTACCATTGAAATTGGATGTTGATCTTTTGTAAGGTGTTCTTCTAGAAGGAATACCCTGGAGCAGTCATACAGTGGCTTTCATAGGTGTTCGAACCACCTAGCCTTCAGAGAAGGTTCACAAAATTTACATCCACGATACCCTTTTTTTACAAGACCTACGAAATTATTGTATACAGGTCTGGAAAATTATAGAAAATTAAATTATTATGCAAAACAATATTGTTACTAAAAATATCAATAAGAATGTAATTTACCAGAGAAAAATCCTAATCCTATATAATAATGTATGGTGTAAGCACATATACCATACAACATAAAACTCCTGTCTGTTGCAATGGGTCTTGATACATCATACACATGTATCCCCTCCCATAATTCCTTAAATTCATCTACAAATGGATGTAAGTAGACACCCATATTCTTCACTTATCTTCTACTAGGGACTATGAGAGCCAACATAAGATGTTCATTCTTCATGGAAAACCATGGGGGGGTATTGTTATTGATCACTACTACATGCCAAACATAATAGTTGGTGTTTTGGATGGAATATGGGTTGATGCCATCAATGGATATGTTGAGTCATGGAATTCGTACTTCATCCTTTAATTTTTTAGGCCATGTATCCTCTATATGCTTCATGGCTATTGAATATGTTGGGATTTTCATAACTCTTGATTGACTTCTATGTGAGGCATGCTCTCCCTGCAACATAGCTAATTATTTGCAACAAAAGAGTCTTTGAATCCTTGGCATTATAGGCATGTGCCTCAATATCTTATGGGGAGGACCATGTGATTTACCTATTTTTTTAAAATATGGTACCTCTCATTCCCACATTTTAGACACATCTCTTTGTCTGCATATTCTACTCTATAAAGAATACAATCATTCAGACATGCTCGATATGATTTTTACTCAATACCCAACATTTTCAACAACTTCTTTGCCTCTTCCCAGCTACCTGAAAAGACATTATCACTTGGAAGAACCTTGCCTTTGAATATCCTACAGTTGGTGGGGAATATAATTGTACAATGTCAAAATTTACCATTTTAAATTTTTAATGTGTGACAAAATATAAGGAACTTAATCAATCATGTAGGTCAATTACCTCAATATTTCCAAGAAACGTGCATTCAACATGCCAAAATTTGCTTTATGTTTAAACAGTAACATCGTTGCCCCTAGCTGAGTAGACTTTGGCTTGCTTCCAGGTCCAAGGGTAGGGGTGGAAGAAGAAGAATCTAGGATTTCGAATAAGGTATCAGTGATATGAGCATCATCCCCTTGCTCATCGTTCTGGAATGCATCTAACAACATTGTCTCCATGGAAGTCGTATCCCATAAGTAATCATCCATACCAACCTCTATTTGATTGCCTCCATTTCCAACTTATGAGGAAGAACTACTATTGTTGTATTCATTCCTAATTGGTGAATCTGGATGTAGTGGGAATTAAATTAGTGGTTGATTCAACCATTCTTTCTGTGCTTCCTCTATGAGTCTTTCTCTTAATGCATCCTTCTCTTGAGTTGACATTGTAGTGGGGTGCATCAGAATATGGTAGGTGGGTCACTCATCATCACTAGAATCATAATTTCAAAAAGCATTTAATGTCATTAGTACAATATCAATGATATTATTAAGCATGTTATTGCAATTGGTTTGTTTAAATTTCATTATATGAAACAATTATTACCATCGTTGATCCAAGATTGTGGCTGGAAGATGTCGTGTTCCAATTGGCAAGGTGAAGAGGTTGTCCATTTTCATCTACCAACTGCTTACGATATGATGTTCCTAATAAGATTTTTCGAAATACAGGAATATTTTTTGCATCTAAACTCAATTCTGAATAAGGATCCTACAAATTTGGATATATTTTTATTCAAATTGGCATGGATTAAAAAAAATAAAATCAATTAGATGATCAAAATATAAATAAAATCTGAACTTAATAGAGATGGAAAGGGACAACTTCATGAAGAACTTTGATCAGAAATATGGAACGAGCTAGAATTTGAAGATTTAGCCATTTGATATTATTGAGATTTTGTCCCTGTATTTGAGAAAAATCAGAAATAAAATTTTGTGTCCATATCTAAAATTAATCTCGAGAACCATACAACCACAATCTGAATTTCAATATAGTTTTCAAACCATTTTTCAATAATAATGCAACTTTAAGCGGGAAATTTATACTATGAACTATTTTAATTCATGTCGATGCATCCTAAAGGATGATTTTAGATTAATATGTCATTTTATGTGAAATTAAAATTTCAGATAACTTTTAAACCCAAACAGTGTGCTTATCAAAATAAAGTGCAACGATGCGTTTAAAAAAATAACAACACCGGGGTGTTCAAATAATACCCACACCAGACTCTGGCATTCCAAAAAAAATATGTGATCACATCGGTGCTCTTCTACAAAAACGTATCGATGCATTTAAAAAATAAAGAACACCGCTACACACTTATTTCCGGATTTTAAAAAATAAAAATGAATTCAACTAACTCAATGCTCTTATAACATAGATATTTATGGTGGGATAACGTTCATAATGAAATAAAATATACACACAAATAAAATATCACATCATTAGATAGAATGGAAACTAAGTTGAAGTCGAAATTCATGACAAGGGACTACTACACACAATTGTTCAAGAGACTTGATAATTTTAGGTAGAAGGAAATGAGTGTGAAATCCTATATGGAGGAGTTTAAATATCGATCATTATTAGAAAATAATTTTCATAAACATATTGTGATAGAAGGAAATACCGAAGAAATTGTAATAGGTGAACAACATAATAATGGAGATCAAGAGGGGTTTTGGTGTGAAAAACCTCAAACTAATGTTGGAAATAGTATAATAAAAGATTGTTGTGAGTTGTTTGTGAACAATAAATTATTTGCGAATTGGATAAATGAGAAGGATAAACAAGAAAAGTAGGTTCAATTTCATGCATATGAGGGACAAGATTAGGTAGTAGACTACACATATGTTGAACAAAGGAAGGAAGAATAGATGAATAATAAGACAACTTACTTTCAAGTTGTCTAATTAGTTATCTACATGGTAATCATGTTTATGACTAAATATGGGCTTCAAAAGCCTAATGAACAAATTGTTTTCTTTAACATGTTTGCTTCATGTGTAGGTGTAATCAAAGAAATAGAGGAAGATTGGAGATGACAACTAAAGCGAAGATGAGTAATGAAAATTCTTTAGTTGCACAAACAAGATTGTTATGTTTTTATGAAAATCAAGTTCAAGGAGAATTTAATTTTCAAAGGTGAAAGGACTCAAGTACAATTAAGAATCAAAGCGGGTCTACACCTAGCAAAGAAACCTTGGGATCTACGACGAAAATATTTAGCATTGCAGATGTACCTAAATTTATTTCATAATTTCAAGTGAAGGCTACAAAAATGAAGAATTTATGGATATGATTCCATGAATAATTTTGTTCCTTGGGAGTTGAAAGTAGAAGCATCATTTAAATTATTATTTCCCTAAGTATAATATGATCTAGCACTTTCTAGAAGAATCTACACAAGGATGAGATGGTTTCTTTCATATATTATGTAATGTAACAAATGTATTAAATAAACATGTATATGGAGGAGTTGAGTTCTTATAGGTATAATAGAGATATTTGAGGGATTATATTTGATGTTTTTTAGGAATAGAAGATACAAACCATTTTGTCACGGTTCAAGCAATTTCTTATTATTTGTATAAATACTATTATTGTGGATTGAATGGGCATGCAAAAATGAAAGAATAAAATGTATATTTATTTATGAGGAGTGTTCTGCATCATTATTTCTACTTAATATTCAATTTTCTATATGCCTTGAAATTTTTTTACCTCAAAACCCTACAAAAACCAATGAATGGAAATGTTGAGAAACATGAGTAGGGAGGAACAGTCAAAATTTTTCAATCCATTATCCAAAAGTATAGAGGAATTGAGAAGCATTTCAAAAAATTTAAGGAAGCCTATATTATGGGTAAGACATAACTTGTATCACATGGGAGTTACTAGATACATATATACCTGGTTTGATTTATAAAAGGCTTGAAATGAAATTTATATGGAAAATTTTCATTAATGGGATCACACCTACTTCTATCTTCTATTTAATGAATCACCTTCATCATCTAAAGTGAAGATCACTAATGGGAGCGAAGAGACTTTTATGAATTTACCAACTTTAAGAGTGCAAGGAGAAAATACGAGTCTAGTGAAGGAGGGTGAGGAAAGTGAGATAAAGCTCAATGGAATAACCCATCTCCATAAAGACTATATATATTGGTTCCCCCTTTCAAGATTCAAATAATATAGGCCAATGAGTATATCAGGTCATACTTTCTTAAGCAACAGGTAAAAATCCTAAAATAGCTCTCAAAATTTGTGGGGAATATCTCATTTTCGTTATGGAATATTGATTAGATGGATATTGGGGAGCTGTGTATATTTATGTAGATCCACATGATTGTGGTGAGAATTTAGAGCACCTTACTCATTCATTTATTGAGCTCAAGAGTCATCAATACATAGTTCACATGAGCACTTGGACACAAGACTTGAGTTTAAGGACAAGATTCTTCAACTACTTTAGAATTGAGGCAAACCCTTATACATAGGACATTCATCTACTAAAATACTTCATTATTATGGTTAATAGTTATACATGGGACCTTGGTAAATGTTTATTTATCATCACTGTAGTCATTTAGGGAAAGACCTTTTAAATGGGAATGGAATGGTGTGATCCTCCTATGGGAGTAGTAGTGATTAAAGGGCCCACTAGAGTTAATATTGGTGCATTTATGGTGACCATTTAAGCTAAGTTGTACTTGGTCCAATATTTTTTTTTATAGTTAAATAAGGTCCACTACATTGTTAGCATTAGGGTTTTCTAGCTAGTAATGAATAAGTATGGAGTCCTTGATACTAATCATGTATTCGAGTTGAACTCATGGGGAGTTTTCCCCCTCTAATAAGCAAGTGAATAGGGGTTGATCCTCTCATAAAAGAATCATTGTATGATATTTTAATCTTAAGGGTATTTTGATATATGAAGTAAAGTAGCAACCTTACTATTTATGTTTCAAATTTAAGAATCAAAAATCACTACATACAAATTTTCATGGTGATTGAGATAGGTTTGATAGAGACTTCTTAAAGGAGGAGTTTTTTTGTTTGTTTGTTTTAGATGTATTTAGAATGGTGAGTCATTTAACACAAGTGGAATTCCTTATGAGCCTTACAAGGCCATCTAGTAGTCCTAGGGAATTTTTTAGGAATGGCTTTTTAGCAATTTACTATTTTTTCCCTAAAAAATGAAATAATTTATTAGCCTTTTTTAATTTTAAAAACTGCCTATATTTTACATAAACTATGTGTATATTTGATGATATTCACCAAACTTTATAAAATTTAATAGTAAATTATATTATTTTTATTGAATACTACATACATATATGCATGATTTTTTTCAATGTGAAATAGTCACTAGAATATTATAATTAAGCATCATTTTTTAATCCTTGAAAAATATGGTGCATATGATACGATCAAGGATGATTTTTTGTTATTTGGAAGCTAAAAAATTCTATTTTGGTAGGATTTCAAAATAACTTAGTCAAGGCTTGATTAAAAATATTCCCAAGAATGCAGCTAGGGATGTTTTTTAGGGTTAAAGGCCCATTACTTTGCTCAATTTTCTATACAAGATTATGGCTAAGGACTATTAGTTTGGTTGCATAAAAGGTAATTTTATGAGAACATACATGTTTGTTTTGGGTTAGTTTATTCTCGAGCTTCTTATTTTTTCATGGAAGGATTCTTGGAGTGGTTTGAGAGACTGGCTAACATTCATATTTGCCAAACATTTATTTCAATAAAGCCTATGATCCAGTATATTGGACTTTCATATCTACAATGTTGACTTATTTGGGGTTTAGATCAAGGTGCGTGGCCATGGTGAACACTCTACTCACTAACATGCCATCATATATATATCATTTAATAATTGACCATTCCCTCAAATTTTGTTACATCAATCTACTCATTTAGGGTGCCTCTTGGCCCTATATGTGTATCTATTTACAATGTAATGCTTTGGGCCGCCTGTCTTTAGGGTTCACATGGGGAATTTTGCTTCCAAATGGTTCAAAGATGTTCAACAACCATTTCACATGTGATTCTCTCCTTTCTGTGTGGTAAGTGGAGCTTAGCAGATGGGGTTCATGATTTTTTGGACACTTTATGCTCAACATTGAATGTTTTGTTTAGTGATTAGAAGATGATTTTTTGTTCGTAGGGTGTTGTCGTTGCTACAACACCCTCCAAAATTTCACTACATTCAAATTTTGGAGCCTACTATCACTGTTGTACCTAGTGTCGCTTTGATCATTAAATGTAATTGCATGTTACTATATGCGTCTCAAGTGTCTTTGAATGGTCTCAAGTGTCGTCACATTGATTAAAACATCTTTAGGTGTATTTCATGGTCGTAACATCTTTACTATCATAAAACAACACTTTTTGGTCGCAATCACACACACTTAACACGCTATGCTTGGGGAATTTGTAGAAATTAGTGTTATGATATGTATTCATTGTTGTTCAAGTTTGTCTAAGTTTTCTTGATGATTTAGTATGAGTTGCACATGATTTTATGTTTAAACTCGTCTTGTTCACCCCTCACCCTATGTTTCAAATTTATACAAATTTTCGGTTTCAAAGCAAATCCATTGAGGCCAAGAGTCATATGTAATTCCAAAAGTCATATGTAATTCCAAAATTCATTTGGAATTCCAAAGGTTATAGTCCAAAGGTCACAATAAGTTAGAAATTCAAGAGTCATGAGGATGTGAAAGGTCACGCCTCAAGTTATAAATAGATCCTCATGTCTCAAATAAATGAATTTTAACCTTGGCTTCTCCCACAAGGCATTAGAAATATAGAGTTAGTAATTGTGGGGAGAAATTAGTGGCTCTAATGCTCCATTATTGGAGTTAGTGGTGTGAATCATTTTATTTATGTATCTTGGGACTTTTTCTTAATATCGAAGCCTTCTAGGCCAACACATTTCACACATGGATTGAGAATTTTTCTAAGACTATTCTTTGAATTTTTATGGTTCGTGTTTGTTTTCATACGTATTGAGTAATTGAACTATTTCGGTGACTTCGGCGCTTACTTATTGGAAATGTGTTGTTATGTTTATAATGATTGCCACATCCTTGTGGATTATTCTGCTTGATTTTAGATGATCCTTTCTCTTTCATGTGTCTCTCCATTAGAGTAGTAAAATTAATTCTCTTTTAGAGGCTCACTTTATTTTCCCCTCTGTAGTAAGAGAACCTAGATACATATGTAATTGAACATTCACAAGGTGTACTAGCTTTCTCATTCAAAAGGAAATTTGTGCTTCTCTCTCTTGTTGACAGTTAAATCCAAGGCATATCTTTAAGCAAATGACAGTCAGGACATATTTTGGATGGGACTCCTATATCAAATGGTGTGAGGTCTAGTTGGGAACTTATATCAGGGAGATCCCCTGTATGTTGGCGATTTCCAGCACCGTCAACATAGGGTTGGGTTCTCCTCATTGGATTCCTATAGCTTGAAACTATATTGAGCATAGGGCGATTGTCAGATATTTGGTCATTCCTTTTGAGGTGGGCTTGTTACTAGTATTTATTTAGGATTAGTGTCTTCAATGGATACATAACAAACTTCTTCTTTGGCATTACAAGGACCTCCCTTTTACTTGGAAATTGGCAATTATTTGTTGTATTCTCCAAGTCTCATCTCTTATTGGTTTCTTAGCATCGCTTACTTTTTTCCTTTAGAGTAGATTCTACAATTATACTTATGGTCAAAGTATGTTAGAAAGATAGGCATTTCATTGGTTCCATAGATGTGAGTATTGTTTTGAAGGTTGAGAGGGGACTTAGATTGATTAATGTTACTACTCAGGGTATATTCTTATTACCAAGTTGGTGGTGAGATGCATAGAGGGATCCACTCTCCAATAGGTCCTATCACAACATAGGATGATGAATGCACAACATACATGAAATATGTAGGAAAATTTTGATATGTGTGACATCATCTCCTCCCCCAACTTGTTTTAAGTTTTGAGCTTAGTCATTTTGAAGAGTATATGGCCCTTGGCACTTTATGTAGAATTTATTTAGATGGAACTGAGAGGGTGGCAAGGAAGGTTCTTATGTAGAAAAATTTTGCCATTTGGAATTGGTGGATATAGGATTTTTGTATCACCAAGTTTCATTGCTTTTAAGCTCATAGATTGAGGAGGAAGGGAATCTTTTTCCTATGGGAATTTGTGGGTTATAACTTCATGCTATTGGAATAATTGGCATTCCTTGGCATACAAGTTTACATTGGTTTCTCGCGTTTGACCTTCTATTTTGAAGTTGATAGGGAATGTTAAAAATGAATATTGGGATGCCAGTTGCATTTCAAAGGTATTAGAGGTGGATTTTTGGTTGGATTTTTCCATAAAAATAATTTTGGTGATTGAATTTGTTGTTATATTAAAGGATTTTGTTGGATTTGATTCTCATGCAAGATGATTATTGGTTAATCTAGAGTATAAATGAGTGTGTAGACTTCATAGTGTTTGGTATATCCAACTTTTGTATAAGTTTGGAGTATTTTCTTAGTTTGTATTTTACTAGGAGATCCCCTTCAAATCCCATTTGACAATGAATGTGCTCTTTGATAGCCTTTTCCCTGCTTTTTATTTTCCTAAGATGGTGAAGCACATTTATGGGGAGTTCCAATTTGTGCAAGAGTTGATGGAAGTATCTTCAGGATCATTAGTCAAATATCCTTTAGGGTAGGTTTAATTAGCGCACTACTTTCTTTGGGGAATATAGTGCTCTAATATATTCCTCCTTCACTTGGATCTAGTAGTGCTTGAGGTTCTCAACCTTATTTTTTCTTTGGAAGATTGGATGTAACTTTGTTTTAAAACATGAGATTAGCTCTTTTTCTATTTTTTATACCATGTGGCATGATGATGTACATCATTAGCTCATAGTCAATGGTACCCTATTAATAAAATATGTTAAAACTTTAGAGTAATAAAATATTTAGACTTTATCTCAGTGTTATTATCTTTATTAAAAAAACTTATGAATTCTATTACATATACCTTTCAACATCTATATTCAACAAGTGTAAATAATTCTATTAAAGAAAAAGTACTTCCACTAACTAGGATACAAATTGGAGAAAAATGGTCATACAACATGAGAATTATCATATAACTCTCACATGATGTTGTAAGTACTTAAAGACTTTTAAATACATTTTTGTTGATTGAGGAAATAGAAGTATAGTTTATAATTTAATAAGATATATACAAAATTATGCTCATGAGGGATAACTCAATTGGTTATTGCCATGTTATAAAGTATTATATAATAAACCATGAGAGTCAAGGTTCATATTAAAGTATTATATAAACCATGAGAGTCAAGGTTCATATTCCTTGTTGGTCAAGCCAAACTTTTTTCTTCCTTTTTTTTTTCTTGTATATAAGATTAATCAATATATTTTTTTCAAATAAAATCAATTATAAAAAATTACAATAATAAATTAAATTAAACTAGACCATTTTAAAATATTATTTTTAAATACTACTCTTCTTAGTCATATTAATTTATGTTAAAATTGAGTAAATATGTAAATATCATTTAATTATTTAATTTATTGTTTAAAACCATAATTGGGTAATTTTGTATTAATAGCAATTAAAATGTTCAAATATTATAGAGAGCATGCTTGTTATTTCAAAAAAAATATCTAGCAACACCATCATATTTTTCTATCATCTAAGACATTATTTCCCTGATTTACATTGGCTACATAAATATTAGGATGTTATGCATAATTCCTATAAAAGCATTTAAAATGCATATGGATTTACAAATGTAAATTTGGCTCTCGAGGAATCTAAGGCTAGTCCACTCCCATTGGTTCCTTATGTGTTTAAATTCCTCTTCATTGGATTTGTCCTCTACTTAACATGTAGTTTGTCCTATAGGTGTAGGGTTTGAAATAGATGCTTCACTTGTGTATATAACATAACATTTTCTCTTGTGGCAATCCATTTCAATTTTCAAAGTTTTTCTCCATTTCTCTTAAAATGGTCATAATCATGTTGTATTGCTTTTGCTGTTTTCTTTCCACTTTACATATTACCCAGAGGAATTCAAGAGAAATTTCATTATTAGTTGAGACTCTCCACATCTCCTCAACAACTTGTAAACATTTATAATACATTGGGAATCCATTTAGTACCAAATTTCAAAAGGAGTCATATTCTTTGTAGTGAATTGTATAAAGATCAATATGATAGAGAAACACCAAGAATCCTCTTAATGAACTTGTGGTGAACTGAAGAGAAACAAAACATAAAAACTAGACTAGATGAGGTATTCCAACTCCAATCCAAAAGTGACAATGTTGTTTCCCATAAATAAATTTTCCCCACTGGTAGAACACAGCTAGAAAAACAAAACCACAGACCCCCAACAAGTCGAAATACATGGCTTATAAAGTCCATGGTTCCTTAGAGGAGGGAACACACCAATTTAGCATAATAGGACTGCCACCATGCAACAATAAAAATATGAGAAACCAGTGTGGAAATAGATACACTAAGCCATAATGGAGGATTGGGAAAGATTTTCCCAATTCCTCCCCACTTAATACAGAACAAAAAAAACCCTCCTACCAAGTCAGCACTAAACAAAGATACCAAAAAGTTTTAGTGAAGGCAACCACTTTGTTGCACCATGGAATAACAAATCAAGTGCGTTGAACGCTTACCCAAGACAAAGAGTGTTGAAACTGTGTAGGAGCAAGAGTATGATCCTACCACATAATTGACAAGAGAGTTACCATCCAAGTATGGTCCCAAGAATTGTCATATACTAAATCCATGATCCATGAATCTTCCTACATTCATGAGTATCCTCTTAGACTCACTTAAAATAGTCCAACTGCACATAATGAAGATGAACTCAATCAATATAACATAATAACACTCACATGTCAATGTGAAGTTGCATTGTCAGAGAGTTGGTGTTAGGTCCCTATATTACTAGTGTAGCCCCTTATTGTTGTTAGTGTAGCCCCCTTATTGTTATTGTTGTACCCATGTAGCCCCCATATTGTTATAATTGTGCCCCATAAAAGCCAATATTGTTATTGTTGTGTCCTTACATTATTATTGTTATATTGGCTAGGATTATATTGTGACCCCATGGACTCCTATATATAGAAAAGAGGTTTTTTCATTTGTATCATCAAAGAATTGTTAATTTATGCAATGTAAAGGAGGTTGGCCCCTTGAAGTGGTTGATTTCTAATGCGTTGATCTTTCTTTTCTTCTATTTTGGGAGTTGGTTTCATAACATTTAGAATAAGAGCTTATTATCTTTCCTTGCTTCCCTACAATACCTCGTAATTCAACTTCCTTTCCTTCTAAAAAAAAATTCAAGAAAAGTTCTTGAAAATTAAAAGCTATCGTCCCCAAAGATTGTAAAAAAATTAAAGCCATTAAGGAATGGAAAGTCCCCACAACCATAAATAAGTTGCAAGGATTTCTTAGGTTAACAGGGTATTATTGTAATTTTGTTAAAAATTATGGGAGAATAGCAACACCTCTAACAACATTACTGAAGAAATATGGATTTTCATGGACTCCTGAAGCAACTAAGGCCTTTGAACATCTTAATGAGGCAATGTACCTAGCACCAGTCTTAGCTACGCCATACTTCACAAAAACCTTTATTCTAGAATGTGATGCCTCTGGAAATGGAATTGGTGTTGTTTTAATGCAAGAAGGAAGAACCATTGCTTTTGAAAGCCGTCCAATTAAAGGAAAGTATTTACATAAAGCTATTTATGAGAAGGAAATGTTGGCAATACTACACGCACTAAAGAAATGATGACCTTACCTAATAGGAAGACACTTCAATGTAAAAAATTATCATGATAGTCTTAAATACTTTTTGGAACAAAGACTATCTTCAGAAGAGTAGAAAAAATGGGTCATAAAGATGTTGGGTTATGTCTTTGACATCATCTACAAAAAAGGGAAGATAAATGTTGTTGTAGATGCACTCTCAAGAAAGGATGAGGAGGTGGAAGCATTTCTTTGTGTCATTTTCATTATCCAACCCGATTGGATAACTGAAGCAAGGGATGAATGAAAGAATGGGGAAGAAGTGTTGACACTCATTCAAAAGTTGCAGCAAGATGCTAGTACATATGATACATTTAGTTAGAAAAATGATTCCTTATGGTACAAAGATCGCTTATATCTTTGTAATAATTCCCAACTAAAACAAAATATTCTTTTGGAATTGCACACCTCTCCCTTAGGAGGACAATTAGGATTATTAAAAACTTACCACAGCGCAAAGAAATAACTTTTTGGGGATGGCCTTAAATCTGATATTCAGAAGTTTGTGGCAGAATTTTTGGTTTGCCAGCAAAATAAAGTTGAGACAATTAAGACCCCCGATCTTCTACATCCTTTATCCATTCCAAGTCAACGTTGGGAGGAGGTTTCAATGGATTTTATCACAGGTTTCCCTAAGTCCTAAGGAAAGACTGTCATCATGGTGGTAGTTGATAGACTTACCAAGTATGAACACTTTTGTGCATTATCTCATCTATTTAAAGCAAGTACAATTGCTACTGCATTTATGGAAACAATTCAAAAGCTACATGGAAACCCAAAGAGTATTGTAAGCGACAGAGATCCCATTTTTACTGGAAATTTTTGGACGGAATTATTTTCTTATTTGGGTACTCAACTAGCTCATAGCTCATCTTATCATCCTCAATCCGATGGGCAAACTGAGATAGTGAACAAATTTTTGGAAGGATATCTTCGTTGTTTTATATTTGATAAACAAACACAATGGGTCATGTGGTTACCTCTGGCTGAATGGTGGTATAACACTTCCTTCCATACTGCAGCAAAAATGATCGCATTTATGGCACTTTATGGATATCATCCACCATCCATCACATCATCTTTAAGAGAAAATTCTAAGGTTCAAACAGTGGAAGATCACATCGAGCATCAACAACAAGTTCTCCAACTCTTAAAAGATAACCTAAATTTCACACAAAATCGAATGAAACAACAAGTAGATTGACAACACGGCCAAAGAAGTTTTGATGCAGGAGATTAGGTATTTCTACGACAACAACCATAAAAACAAATGCCCCTCAAGTAAGCTAAGAAGGATAATAAATTATCACCAAAGTACTATGGTCCTTACAAGGTATTGCAAAAGAATGGTACTATGGCATACAAATTGGAGCTTCCGACTTCTTCTCGAGTGCACCCAATTTTCCATGTTTCATGCGTAAAGAAGGTTATAGGTGACAAACTTCCAGTTCAAAGAATATTGCTAGAACTTGATGAGGAAGGAAAAGTCATATTGGAACCTGAAGCAGTCACAGAAACAAGAACTCGACAGCTACAATGTCGATTAATTACAAAGTATCTCATCAAGTGGAAGAACTTACCCACTGAAGATTCCATATGGGAGGATGAGAATGTTATACAGAAGCATCCAGAGCTACTCAAGCGCTGATGAAAACACTTTTTTGAAGGAGTGGGGCATGTTAGGTCCCTATATTACTAGTGTAGCCCCTTATTGTTGGTAGTGTAGTCCCCTTATTGTTATTTTTGTATCCATGTAGCCCCCATATTGTTATTATTGTGCCCCATAAAAGCCACTATTGTTATTGTTGTGCCCTTACATTATTATTGTTAGGTTGGCTAGGATTATATTGCGACCCCATGGACTCCTATATATAGAAAGGAGGTTTTGTCATTTGTATCATCCAAACACTGTTCAGATATGTAATGTAAAAGAGATTGCCCCCTCAAAGTGATTGATTTCTAATGCATTGATCTCTCCTTTCTTCTATTTTGGGAGCTAATTTCATAACAATTGGAATTCCATCCCACATGCTTGACACGTCTATTTTTAATGCTTGCCTCACGATTTGTAATTTCCATACCCATTTACTGAAATAAGAAGGGGTGTGCTCAGGGATATAAGACAATGTTACAATCTCGTTTTTCTTTAAAATTCCGCGAGGTAATTTGGATGCTTCAATAGCCATTCCATCTACCTTGCCGTTATGATCTCTCAAAACTTAGTAGAAAGAGATTTTGCCCAACTTTTGTGTGAGCTTTGTAATTCTTGAGAATATTGAAATTAATTAAAAATCTTCAAAATTCTTAATAAATTGGTAACTCAAATGAAAATCTTTGAATATTTTAAAACTTAGAATTATCTTATTTCTAAACTAATAAGGATGAAAATCCTTTTAATACCTCAACTTAAATGTTTGTTATTACAATTGCCAACCTCTAAGCATAATCAAGTTGGAAATCACAAATGATACTTCACACTACTCTGAAAAAATGGTGAAAATTGTGATTACACGAAAAAAATATAAAAAAAAATCCGATTTGCCTCCCATAATTTTGATTCCAACAAAATCTATCCTTCCTCCTACCTATGTCTAATCTATAAACTACTATAAAACATTTCATGCCATTTATACTACATACATTACATTTAAAACGGTACATACCTGAAACAAAGTCGTTATGCACATCGAATGTCGCTATATAGACGCGTTTCTGAATGTACCGCGACGGGGTGGTGCATATTATTTTCAGACAGTGTGCCACTCCACGCTGAGATGTGCGCATATTTTCTCTAAATTCTCGCTTGCTGGAAAACTTGCGCATCTTGGCATTATAACAAGACCTTCCCGTCAAAATGAAAGACGAAAGAGAGAAATCCAGTAGCCCTTCCGTCGTCGACCCGAGCATCCAGAGATGGCTGTGCCAGAATTGTCGACACCCTCTTTCTATCGTCGGGGTAGAAAAGTCTGAAGCAGAACCCTCAAGATCAGGTCAGGGTTTCTAAAAGCATTAGTCTTTTGAAGCTTTTTTTCTCTTCGACCTTTAGAAATCCATCGATTGTGTAGACTTTTACGCGATTATGGCACAACGCTGTCGTTTTGCTGGATTGAATCTCAATAAACGCGTATAAATTCAGTTCTTCTCAACCCTTTAAATGCATTCTTACAAGCATGGGTGTTGATATCTTCTATTTGAAGTTTGTAATCGGGACTATCCTGTGGGAGAAGAAAATATTTTGTTAATATTCGTATTTTATTTTAAATTATTAAGGATTTTACAGAATACATAAGTTTCGGCCAATATAGCAAGGCATTAATGATCAGTAAATTGTATTAGCTTTATAGATGAATTTTAAGGATTTATAAAAAATACAGTTCAATTATAGTTAGTTATGGTTTGTTCAGTGTAACTGGTTGAAGTTGGCATGGCCAATATAGCAAGGCATTAATGATCAGTAAATTGTATTAGCTTTATAGATGAATTTTAAGGATTTATAAAAAATTATAGTTCAATTATAGTTAGTTATGGTTTATTCAGTGTAACTGGTTGAAGTTGGCAAAAACCAGCGCTTTTCTTTTTTAAAGGAGGTAAAAACCTAAAATACTCAGGATTACCAGCATAGTTTTTGTTAATTCTAACTCAAGACCTTGATGTGCAGCTGCACAGTGACATCGTTGAGTGCAGTCAAAACCTTGTTGGAAAGGCAGAGAGGAGAAACAATAATAACACAAGTAATTCACACACAACAACACGAGCTCTATATTGATCGCAAAAAGTTGATTGACATTACATACAATGAACCCGGTGAAGGATCTTTAAACCTTATATTGATCACATAAACTTGATTGACATTACATACAATGAACCCGGTGAAGAGTATTTAAACCTTTTCGACTACTTGACATGCACATACTCTCTAAATTCATCTATCACTTAAACTTGACTTGATGAAACACAATAATAACACAAGTAATGGACTACCGACTCGCTTAATATAACTTGACATGTACATACTCTCTAAATTCATCTATCACTTAAACTCGACTTGACAAAACACAATAATAACACAAGTAATTCACACACAATAACACGAGTTGGCTCTTCTATATTGATCACATAAACTTGATTGACATTACATACAATGAACCAAGTGAAGGGTATTTAAACCTTTTCGACTACTGACTCGCCTAATACAACATCTATCACTTAAACTCCACTTGACTCAACACTCTCAACGCTCAGTTAACTGACTCTCTAAATATAGAAAATTCTTCGTGCAGAAGTAATTAGCTTACTTTAACACTCCCCCTTAATTGGGACCATATGACTCAACATAACTCGAACATGACTTAACTATGCCTTCTAGGCTTACAATAGAAATTGACTCAATTATCACTCAAACATGCTTGCTGGTCTATGTCTCAACTAGGCTTACAATGACTCAAAACTTTTACAGTTTTGCATTTTCTTTTTCTTTTCTTAAAGATTCTATATCCACGAAATTGCTTCATTCTCTGTTGCACTTTCTTGTTGTAGGCTTTCTTCACTTGTTGCTACTACAATTTTTCTTTGAATTGTCTTGAATTTGTGCTGAAAAATAATATGATCTTGTCTTCTGCACCTTCCTCTTCAAATATACGTTCAACCATGGACTGCTACCACAACATTACATCTTCAAACTATCTTGTTTTCTCTGCTTCTTGCGCTTCATATTCCTGACTTTCTTTCTGCCATATTTCTTGATAGCAGAATCTTATATCTTCTTGACCCCATTGCGGAAAAATGGCTTTAATGCATTCTTCCTTGTTTTTAGAAACTTCCATTTCATTTTCTTCATAGTCATCATCAGGTACTGTTGCTTTCTTCCTATAATCTGCACACTCAAGATCATTATTCACCATTTGTTCAATTGGCTTCTGAATCCATTCTTCAATGAGCTTCAAATCTGCATCAAACTTATTAACAACCTTTATTTCAACTTTTGCTCCCATGCTATTTTGAGTACCTGCATATTCAAAAACAATGTTAAAAACATCTTTATTATGCTCTTCAGTGAGAGCTTCTTTCTCTTCCTCTTCTTTCTTTTTAACTGTTTTACAAACCTCTACTACTGCAAACATGTTGTCTTCTGCTTGGCTTCCAAACACAAGTGGGTTTCTCTCACCAAATAACAACATATCAATATGTTCTTTTTGTTGCATCATGTGCAACGACTCATCACCAGTTAATGGTTCTTCATCAATTTAACTTCAACAATTCCAATTGTTGGATCCACCAAACAACTTTATGCTCTATTGATAGCTTTATCTAAGCCAAACTCAGTTGTTGCTTGTTCACACACTGCTTCATGAGCAGTTCCAACTACATATCTTGCTGCAACAAAGATAGCTTCAACCTTCAATGATTCATCAAACATGGCACTTACAATATTACCATAGTCAATCCTTGTTTCAAAAAGGAAACCACACATAACATCAAAATAATGTTCATCCACACTATGGTGGGATATCCAAGCATGCATGTGATCATTGTCAATTTCATTGACAATTTCAGCTTTACCAAATTCACCAACTCCCGCTACATTCACCAATGCACATCACACTTTGCAGTCATCATCCACATGTGTTTCATCACAGTGGGATTCACCATCTTCTACACCATTCACGTTACGGTGGAGTGTTTGAGCATTGATATGCTCATGCTCTGTTTCACATACAGAGGCTTCAACTTCTCTCTTTCCAATCTTTGTTGCATCTTCTTCATCCATATGCATGCTTGCGTAATGGGTTTCACCATCATCTGCATCATCCATATTACAGTGGAGTGCTTGAGCATTGATATGCTCTTGCTCTGCTTCACATACAGGGGCTTCAAATTCTCTCTTTGCAATCTTTGTTGCATATTCTTCATCCATATGCATTCTTGCATAATGGGTTTCAATTTTATAGTCTTCACGACCAACTTCCACTTTTGAGTGGGTTTCTCCAAGCTCTGTTGTCCTTTCACAATCTTGCTCATATACTCTCAGATCTGTGTCTGACTCAAAAAACTGTGACACATCTTGCTGCTGCATGTCACTCCCCCTTGCACCAAATTCTGCTTCGAGGATCTTCCATGATTCCTTGGAAGTAGTAGCTTTTTCTACCTTGCACATAACCTTTTCATCTTATTAAATTTAGATAACCATGGTGTTCTATGCTTGATGCACTTTTACTTCAATATTTCTTTGGCCCAATACAAAATAACAATCACATAAACTTGAAAGTAAAATGCTGATGGAACACAATAATAGATCAATATAAGACAAGCCAAATATAGAGCAGATTTACAATTCCCTTTGTCCAACAAAGATATGAGATATTGTGGCGTTAAGACAGTCAACAGGATGCTTCAACCATCAAAGTCTTTCTCGGTCAGCCAACACTTTCATGTGTCACACCCACAGCCCTCAAAGACAACTCATCACAAGTCAACACAAGTCAAACCAGGGACAACGCAGGCAGCTTTAGAAAAGTCAACGCAACAAACTAGGGCTTCGGTCAAACAACCCATAATTCCTCAATTTTAGTGCCCAGCTATACGACCTCCTAAAATCAGAATTTCTGCAGAAGATGGAGGTCAAACGACCAAGGGTTGATGCTGGTCAACGCTGTAGTAGAAAAGCCCTAAACAGATCAACGTAGAAAACAGAAAGCCCTAAACAGATTAGCGCAGAAAACAGCGGCTTTGTTCCACACTTGTGAGGGAAAAAGGCTTCCAAGGGCTATCTAACCAATTAGATCACAATGAGAGAATGTGTGATGAGATGATGAGAAAATGACCTCCAAGTCTCTCCAATTTATATTCATCAATGAGGGTGTGTGACGCATCTCTTAGGCATGTGGGATAAATCTGGCCGACCTTGCACATGTGGAAAATAAATTCAAAATCAATGTTCTGCTCATCTGATCAAGATGATCTTTGGATCAATATTGCACCTCTCCGAAAGAGGAATCCAACAAAAATATGACCATCGTCATATGAGTAGTGCAACATGTAGTTTGGACCTAGTTGCCCAAAATTAACACTCCTTCTCAATTAGGGAGAACTCCATCTGTCCATAAGTGCCATCCATAATGTACCAAACCAAACCTCATGCGTCATCCCGCCATAACTTGCTTTGCTGGCTCTTTATTTTAGAACAAAAGGTGAGTCACAAAGACATCACAAATAGTTGACCCGAAGTTAGCTTAGATGTAAAAACCTCTCTGGGACTCAAAAGAGTCTCATACTAACCCAAAGTCAGTTTGGAGGATAAAACCTCATTATACTTGATCCCAGTGTTGGACACGTGCCATCCTAGACGTAGAGAGTATGACAATCTCTGACGCGTCCATTGGTCTTGCTATGGTCTCTATCCTCATTTCCCACCTCATTGGCCAAATGAGAGGTACTTCCCATGAGTTCGAAACTCCATGGGTACGAGGCACAGATCAGAGAGAGGCGAACCAACTCAATATCATAACAGTCGGGCAGAAGCACAACAAGGTTCGAAAAGCCTAGCCCCGCATGTGCTTATAGCTCCAAGAAGCTATCCCCAAGCCCCTTGGAGCTCCTAGAGCTCATATTCCAACTCAATCAGGACCCTCAAAATAGGGTATTTCCATGATTCCAAGCTTCTCACAGAAGGTTAGGAACTTGACCTTCCCCAGGGGCTTTGTGAGATTATTCGCGACCTGCTCATCAGTTCCTATATGATCGAGCCTTACAGGGCCTCGCTATACCATATCCCGGATAAAGTGGTACATGATATCAATATGCTTGGATCGATCGTGGAACACGGGATTCTCAGAAAGACGAATCCCACTTTGGTTATCACAAAGGATAACAGTGGTATCTAGCGCATGCCCGAACAACTCACTGAAGAGCTTTCGCAACCAAACAGCTTCATAACAGGCCATACTCCCTGTAACGTATTCGGCCTCAGCGGTGCTCAAAGCCACTGACTTTTGCTTCCTACTCATCTAAGATATCGAAGAAGACCCCAAGGTGAAGCAACATCCAGATGTGCTCTTGCGATCTACTACACTGACAGCCCAATCGACATTAGTATATCCATGGAGTCTCAAACTCCCGACAGTGTATCTCAGCCCATGGTTTATTGTGCCCCGAAGATATCTCAACAGATTCTTGGCACCAATGCAGTGAATGTGATGAGGATCAACCATATATTGACTCAAAGTGTTCATTGCAAAACATACGTCTAGACGGGAGTTCACTAAGAACATCAGGGCCCCCACGAGTTGTCGATACTCGGTAGCATTTTCTAGCACGGGCCCAGCAGCGTTTCCACTCAACTTCTTAAAGTTGAGTTCCATCGGCATAGACACAAATTTACAGTCAACCATACCAATTCTCTCCAGCAGCTTCACAACATATTTTCCTTGAGAAAGGAAAATCTCGCCTGGCCTCTGCCAGACCTCCAAGCCTAGGAAGTAGTGCATCAGTCCTAGGTAATTCATCTCAAACTTGGAAGCTAGCTCCCTCTTACACTGATGAATGAGAGGTTCAGCACCTGTCAGGAAGAGATTGTCCACATAGAAAACCAAAATGAGAGGCCTTTCTCTATCAACCTTAAAATAAAGGTTTGGATCAACATTACTTCGAGTGAAGCCCATCTTCATCAAGTAGCTATTTATCCTCTCATACCAAGCCCTAGGGGCTTGCTTCAACCCATATAGGGCTTTCTTCAACCTGCATACATGGGTGTCCCTATATTGTACTTCGAACCCCAAAGGTTGCTCCACATACACCTCTTCCTTTATAGCACCATGTAGAAAAGTGGTCTTCACATCCATCTGATGTAGACTCCATCCTTGTGTAGTAGCAAGGGAAATAATAGATCGGATGGTGGTATAGCGGGTCACAGGTGTAAATATATCATCATAATCTATGCGTTCCGTTTGAGAGAAGCCTTGGGCAACAAATCTTGCCTTGTACTTTTCATCACTTCCATCAGATCCATGTTTAATCTTATAGAGCCATTTCGAGGTGACAACGGATTTTCCCTCCGATCTCGGTACCACTTCCCAGACATCATTCTTCATAATGGACTCATACTCTTCGTGTATAGCATCCTTCCAAACTTGATGCTTTACAACTTCTTCAAATGTTCCAGGCTCAAATTGTACTATCGTACTCATGGCTGCTAGATACCCTTGGTATCTCTTCGACTTCTTGCTTTCATGGAATGTTCCCCTTGGGGCAGTATGTCCCTCGGCATCTTCGAGAGTATCCCTAAGCCATGAGGGTCTTCTCTTATTTGAAGGAGGTGGATCAATGAGATCCATAGGTCCTTCAACATTGGGCATCAGGTCATCCTTTGACTCTTCCGGCTTCCCTGCTTCTTCATCTTCTTTGTCTTTCTTGGAGCTAGGAAGATTTCTCACTTTCTCGAGGGCAACATCTTCATTGAAGGTGACATCGTGGCATATCTCCACTTCTCTTTGATCAGGCACATAGATTCTATATGCTTTCGAAGTTTCACTATAGCCCACAAACATTCCCTTCTTTCCAGAAGCATCCAACTTGCTTCTCTTTTATTTCGGCACATGAAAATAAACAGGACAACCAAAAACTCTAAAATGAGAAACATCAAGTTTCTTACCAGAGAAGACTTCTTCGGGAGTTTTGGAGTCCAGAGCCGAATGTGGGCATCTGTTTTGAACATACACAACAGTGTTTGCAGCTTCTCCCCATAGAAACTTCAGAAGACCTTGGTCACATAGCATGGCGCAGGCAACTTCCATAATGGTCTAGTTCTTTCTTTCAGCTACACCATTTTACTCAGGAGTGTATGCAGTTTTGGTCTCCCTCTTAATGCCAGCTTCTCTACAAAAGTCATTAAACTCATTTGACTCATACTCGGTCCCATTGTCGGTCCTCAAAACTTTGATTTTCCACCAAGACCTTGAAGGTATGAAACCATTTGAATGCTTCGTCCTTCTTCTTCAAAAAATATATCCAAGTCTTGTGGGAGAATTCATCTGTAGAATTCATGTAATAGGAACATCCTCTTAAGGATGTCACAGGCATCATACCAGATAAGTCAGAATGTATCAACTGCAATATATCAATTGTCTTTGTGACACTTGAGGGGAATGGTTCCCTTGTATACTTCCCTTTGGCACAACCCTGACATATACCTTCGTGATCATCTCTCAATTCAGGCATCCTTGTCAACATCTTCCTTGCTTCGGGAAGGGCTTTGTGATGAAGGTGTGCAAACCTCCGGTGCCATAACTCTCTTTGAAGAGTTGTATCACATGTCATAGCCCCCAATGGACTTCCTTCAACCTGGTAGAGTGTATCTACTCTAAAACCAATAGAAAGAGCTTCCTTGAAGTTCTTCTTCCAGATAAGTACCTTTCCATCAACGAATGCCACCTTGAACCCTTTGTCTTCCATTGACGAAATGGACACAAGGTTCTTCTTCAAATTAGGTACATACAACACATCTTGTAATCAGATGACTTGACCTTGAGATAAATGGAGGGTCACAGTCCTTATCCCTTTCATGGGATAGGTGGAATTATCTCCAAGGATAATTTCCGGATTAGTATCATTCTCAACCAAATCAGAAAGGGCTTCTTTATAACCAGTGAGGTGCCTTGAAGCACCATTATCAATTAACCAGACATCCAGGTTGTCGGGTGGAGATACAGCAGAGAGAGCAGATACAAGAATAAAATCATTTCTCTTATTATCAATAACATTAGACTCATCGTACCTGGAATTTCTTGACCTCTTGAAAGGTTGCCCATTTCCATTACGATCAGAGGGAGTCTTCCTTTTTCCTTGGAACCTATTGTTCCTGCCATTCCTTCTCGAGTTGTTGTTTTCATCATCCTTAGGAGAGTCCTTTCTATCAGGGCACTCTCTTGCATAGTGACCAGTCTTGTTACAAGTGTAACATCTTCCCTTCCTTCCTTTGGGCCCCGATCTACCATGGTTTTGATTTCTCGGGCTACCATGGTTCTTCTTCTTTGCATGAGTGGCAAAGGCAGTAGGATCACTTCCATTACCATTAGAGGCATACTCCATCATTCTTGTTTCCTCTTGAGTGCATCTCGTCAATATTTCATCAAAATCAGGAATCACATTATTATTGAGAATAGTGGTATTGAATACATGACAATCACGGGGGAGACCTCCAAGTGCAATAAGAACCATCTCTCAATTAGATATTGCTTCCCCAATAGCTAGGAGGTTATTCTTCATTTCAGTGAGCCTCAGAAAATAGGATTGAATAGATTCATCCTTACCCTTCTTGTTATTCTTCAGTTGATTCTTGAAGAAGAGGATCTGATTAGCATTGCTAGCCCTGAACATGCTCACCAGCTTATCATACATCTCCTTAGATGTCTTCAACTCAGAAATTTAAGTAACCAAGTGCTAATGAATAGAATCCTGGATAATCATCTTTGCTTTGATTTCCCCTTTTCTATACTTCGTCTTCGTGGCAGCAGCTGCATTTGATGGAGGCTCTTGAATATTCCCTTGTACATAGTCCATGACATCTTGATCTTCTAGTGCCAAATCCAAGGACATATTCCATGCATGATAATCAAACTTATCAGTCAATTTATCATCAGCCTTGAAGCCCTTGTAGGTTAAGGAGGCCATTTGTCCTTGATGGGATTTCTTCCTTCAGAGATTGCTTCTAACACCAACTTGGACTCTTGGAATTTGTCTTCACCTCAGCTATGATACCATGTTAAATTTAGATAACCATGCTGTTCTATGCTTGATGCACTTTTAATTCAATCTTTCTTAGGCCCAATACAAAATAGTAATCAGACAAACTTGAAAGTAAAATGTTGATAGAACAAAATAATAGATCAATAGAAGACAAGCCAAATATAGATCAGATTTACAATTCCTTTTGTCCAGCGAAGATATGAGATATTGTGGCGTTACGACTGTCAGCGGGATGCTTCAACCAGCAAAGCCTTTCTTGGTCAGCCAACACTTTCATGTGTCACACCCACAGCCATCAAAGATAGCTCATCACAAGTCAACGCAAGTCAAACTAGGGACAACGCAGGCAGCTTCAGAAAAGTCAACGCAACAAACTAGGGCTTTGGTCAAACAACCCAGAGTTCCTCGATTTTAGTGTCCAGCTGTACGGCCTCCTAAAATCGGAATTTCTACAGAATATTGAGGTCAAACGACCAAGGGTTGACCACAGTCAACGCTGGTCAACGCTGCAGCAGAAAATCCCTAAACAGATCATTGCAGAAAACAGAAAGCCCTAAACAGATCAATGTAGAAACAGCAGCTTCGCTCCACATGTATGAGGGAAAAAGGCCTCCAAAGGCTATCTAACCAATCAGATCACAATGAGAGAATGTGTGATGAGATGATGAGAAAATGACCTCCAAGTCTCTCCAATTTATATTCATCAATGAGGGTGTGTGACACATCTCTTAGGCATGTGGGATAAATCTGGCCGACCTTGCACATGTGGAAAATAAATTCAAAATCAATGTTCTGCTCATACGATCAAGATGATCTTTAGATCAATCTTGCACCTCTTCGAAAGAGGAATCCAACAAAAATATGACCATCGTCATATGAAAAGTGCAACATGGAGTTTGAACCTAGTTGCCCAAAATTAACACATCCATTGCTTGTTGAATGAAACTCAAAGCTAGGGCATCATTAAACTCATGAGGTGGTAGCAGATTCACGCTACACCAATCAATGTCAATTTCATCTTTGTCTTCTGCTAGACTTCTCAATTCCTTGGCTGCAATCTGAACCTCTCTAAACACGGTAACAATCTTTGCCTCTTCTTTTTTATCCCTTTTCTTTGTCTTCTTCGGCCGCGCTTTGTGACCCATGATGGTTTTCATAGTTTCTTGCATGATTTCATGAGGCTATCTTCCATATCGCCCCTGAAAAAAATATAATTTTTAATATGCGCCCTCGTACGACACATTCTTCACCCAAAAACCTGTCATGCTTGAAAAAACACGAAATAATTTTTGTAGACTGATGGACTTTGCAAAGCCATAAATTTTCTTGTCAATAAAACTCTTCAATAAAACCCTTTTCTTTTATTAAATACCATGCTCCTTCGGTAAAAACAACCCTTTTATTTTTTATATAAAAAAAATCCTTATATAAAATCCCTTCTCAAAAATTACTTTTTAACTCACTTGTATCATTCAAATCCTTTTGAAGGCCTTTAAACAATAAATCAAACCTTTTAATAACCTTTTCAATGGTTTTATCCTTTTTTTTTACCAAAAAAATGAATACCTCCTTAATACGTTGGCTCCACACGTTGACCTTTGAAAATATGCTTTCGAACAACCTCCTTCCTTTTTAACTTCGAAAAAAAAAACGAGCCCTCTGGTTTGTCAAATAAACTTTTCAAAACCTTGCTGCACGTCACTTATGGCTTCGACCTTTTTATTAACGCAGTCTTCGTTGCTTGAGGTCGCGTTTTAACACTGCACACAGAATGAGGAGCCGCATTAGTGCTCTAACGCCACCGACATTGTTTGAAGCGTGCGTTCCAGGGTTGCGCGTTAAGTCTAGGTGCTTTAACGCATCTTTCCACAGGTACCTCCTGTGTTATAACACCTTGAATATCACTGCAAGGTGCATTATACCTCAATCTAGAGAAAACAAATATTTCTCTCTTCTCTCACAGATTGCTGCTAATCTGTGCTCTCTTTCAACTCGGGAAAATCTTCGCTCTGATCTGTATGACCTTGGCTCTCCCTTGGATCTTTCAATCAAATCTGATACCAATCTGTTGGAAAGGGAGGGAGGAGAAACAAAAATAATTAACACAATAACAAGAGCTGCGGCTCTTCTATATTGATCACACATACTTGATTGAGATTGCTTACAATGAACCCGATGAATGGTATTTAAACCTTTTTGACTATCGACTTGCCTAATATAACTTGACATGCACATATTCTCTAAATTCATCTATCACTTAATCTCTACTTGACTCAATTCTGTCAATGCTCAGTTAACTGACTCTCTAAATTTAGCAAACTCTTAATGCGGGAGTAATTAGCTTACTTTAACAAACCTGGCCACCTAATATAATTCAATGGTGGTCTATAAGGAAGTAGATTTTCACTCATGATCTTGGGCTTGGGCTTGGGCTGTTAACCTATTTTCTTATGTCATAGGAATATGAGCTCTTAGCCAATGACAAACAGTTTTAGGTGATACTCTAAGAACAAAAAGGCAACTTCAGCCTGTCACTAATATCCACTAGATACCCAATATCCCATCTGATCATTGATTCATTGAGAAGTCACCTGAGGGACTTCATGTCATATTCACAAGAACCTAGCCTTTAGCCCCATACATGAAGCCTAGAACTATAGCAGTTTATCTCCACCCACCCTCCTATTTGATGAAAACCCAATTTTAAAATTGAAATCAACCATTAAAGCACTTGCGAAAATTTGGGTGATTGTAGTTACAGAAAAAACAGGACAATACAAGGCTTGGTGGTCATGGACTAAAAAAAACCCATAGATTAAAGGGGTTAAGAAAATAAGTATAATTCTCTAAGGGTACAAGGCCTTGTGGTCATCGACTACAGGTCGATCTTTTTGCTGAACTATATTCCAATAAACACATATAAATTCAGTTATACCCAACCCATACAGTGATCAATCTATTCTTACAAGCTCCTGTGCAGATATGTTCTATTTCAAATTAGAATCGGGATACTCCTCTCGAATAGAAGAAATGAGAGTAATATGTTTCGTTAATATTTGTATTTTATCCTTCATTATTCAGGATTTTACAGTTTACATGGGTTTTGGCCAATTTTCAATATTGCGAGCCATTAATGATGATGAAATTTTATAAGGTTATGGATGGATTTTAATTATTAATGAAAGCTTTAGACTAATTGCATCAGTAAATGAAGTTATATATATCATATTTTATAGTATTCCAGGCATAAGATCTTATTTTCATTGGCATAAGCACCAAAGTGATCATCACATATTCTAGAATGAGCATGTAATATCCCTTTTCAGGGATATCCCTCAAACACAAGCAAACTCCAACCAGAGATGGACTGGGAGGGCGTTTACCAGATATTTCACCTTTGAGAAGAGGATGAGATCTGGAGGCTACCTAGCCCTTTCCAGACTTTGTCTAAGAGTATGAAGAAAACACACAAGTGGTATAGAACTAGAATGCCCGAAGATATAAAAATAACAATAATGCAGACAAACAATAGCATAGATAGAATGTATAACAAATGCTCTAGAAAGAGAGAGAATGCTAAGCCATTTTATTATACTGAGAAATATAATGAAGTACAATAGGTGATCAGAGTGATGGCACCTAGACTTGCTCAAGGCAAGTGAAGAAATACTCTCAGAATGTCCAAGAAATGGCTGCTCTCTGAACTGCGTTCCAGCTGCTGGAAAACTGCCGTGTAGCTGCTACTGCTGAAATGAATTGATGATTTGGGGCTCATCTCCTCACTGGAATGAGCTGAAAATATGGAATCCACCTCTACTCACCAATCACAACAAAACCCAGAAACCATATCTGAAATGGCTGACCCCCGAAAAACACCCCCTTGGGGAATTACGTTGACCTCCAAGGCTCTGCGCAGA
This sequence comes from Pinus albicaulis, assembly GCA_034641835.2. Lineage (NCBI taxonomy): Eukaryota > Viridiplantae > Streptophyta > Pinopsida > Pinales > Pinaceae > Pinus > Pinus albicaulis. The sequence goes on from CM076573.1 coordinate 601,358,850, forward strand.
GGCTGAATAGAAACCACTGAAATGCAGCCTCAAACTCCACCAAAATCCTCCAACAGGCAAGGGCTGGTCCCTTGCTCAATCTCCCAGCTCAAAACCCCTGCAAGACACCAAATCCGGAGCTCCCCTAGAATGGACTGCGTCCTCCCTCTCAATGACTGCGCAGTCTCTGAATGCCCAGCTCCGCAATAAAACCCAAACACCAATCCTCCCGCAAAATGATGATGAAGCGACCTTGCCCGAGCAGGCACTCGAAGTCCCCCGGGGCTAAGGGTGAGATCTCTGATCGGAGACACTCGATGCACTAAACAGTGCTGCAGACAAGCTAAACAGCCAGCGTGCTCAAGAAGTTGAAATGAACAGCTCAATAACATCAACAACGAATGATCAAAATGAGGAGGCTCTCCCCTCTATATAGCGTTGGCCTCCCTCAAACTCTAAGGCTCACCTCCTCCAACGTTGCCACATGCTCCATCTTGGCCTGCGCAGTCCCTCCATGTGGTCTATGTGGGCCCCCTCTCTGCATGGTCTCTTGGCCCCCTTGGCTCACTTAAGTTACTACGTTGTGCTACTAGGGAGTGAAATTTTATTTCTAAAGTGAGTTATGTCCCCTCTACTCACTTTTTATTTATGAATAAACTATAGAAGGCAAAATTGAGCAAAATCGAATATTCCAATTAGCCATTGCTAATTAGGAATATTATAGTCTCCCCCGGCAAAATGTTGCTTGTCCTCAAGCAACTGAAGTGATGGATGTTGCAAAATTCTCTCACTCTCCCAAGTGGCATCCTCATCCGGCAAATTCTTCCACCTCACCAAGAATTCTTGGACCGTCCTGCTATGTAGCTGCCTCTCCCTGGTATCAATAATGGCCTCTGGCTGCAACACCAAATACCCCTCATCATCCGTGGGTGGTAGCTCATCTGTCGCTATCAGCTGCTGCCCCAATGCCTTCTTCAGGCATGATACATGGAAATTGTTATGAATCTTGCTGCCTTGGGGCAGCTCCAACTCATATGCAACCTGTCCAACCTTGCGTATCACCCTGTATGATTCGTAAAAGCGGGGCTTGAGCTTCTCAACTCCCTTCTGCTTCAGTGACGACTATCGGTATGGCTGTAATCGTAGGTAGACCAAGTCCCCTTCCTCAAACTGTCTCTCCACCCGACCCTGGTCAGCATACAGCTTCTGCTGGTTTTGCGCTATAGCCATATTATCCTTGAGAGCTCTGAGAATATCCTGACTCTCTTGGATCCAAATCTTGGCTCTTGGAGCCTTGCTAGCACCAAACATCACATCAGCAAAAGACAAAGAGTGATATCCATATAAAGTGTAGAATGGAGACATGCCAATGGACATGTGATGTGTAGTGTTGTAGCAGTACTCCCCCAGGTGCAGCCACTTCAGCCATGCTCGCTGCTGCCCACTAACATAGTTACGCAAGTAGCCCTCCAGCCACTTTTTAACTATCTCCGTCTGCCCGTCTGTCTGTGGGTGATAACTGGTAGTCGGTGTCAACTCCGTCCCCACTAATCGGAAACGCTCCTGTGAAAATCTGTCCATGAAGCGGCTGTCCCTGTCACTGATGATGGTCTTAGAAAGACCATATAACCTGAAGACCTCTCTAAAAAACAGCTTGGCCACCTGCGCTGCTGTGTAGTGTGCGGATATGGCGAAAAAATGTGCATACTTTGTCAGTCGGTCAACGACGACAAAGATACAATCTTCGCCCTGCACCATGGGCAACCCTGTGATGAAGTCCATCGAAATGCTCTCCCACTTCCCCTCTGGAATGGGTAGAGGCTGCAATAATCCTGCAGGATGGCTCATCTCCCCCTTGTTCTTCTGGCAAACATCGCACTCCTTGATGTGCTGGAGTACGTCCTCCTTGAGGCCCTTCCATGAGAACCTCTCTCTAATGGCCCTGTAGGTTTTGGTAAACCCTTGATGGCCGGCCAATGGTGAATCATGTGATGCCTGAAGTATCTTCTTCTTGAGCTGAGATCCCTCAGTCAAGAAGATCCGGTCCCTGTAGTAGATGATCTCGTCGACCACTCTATACCTGTCATCCGCCACCTGACCATCCAACACTTCACATGCAAATCTGTCCTTGGAGTACTCCACTAAAAGTCGAGCCCTCCAGTCTATATCCAAGCTCATAAGAGACAACATGGCCGGTCTACGTGAAAGGGCATCTGATAGCTGCTTCCCCTTGACATACTCAATGTCAAAGTCATATGCTTGGATCTTGCTGATCCACTTCTGTTGCCTCTCCTGTAGCTGCTTCTGCTCCAAAAAGAACCCGAGGTTGTTGTGATCAGTCCTCACCCTGAACCTGTTCCCCACCAAATATTGCCGGAATTTGGCCAATGCATGCATAATGGCCAGCATCTCCTTGTCATATATAGAATACAACCTCTCATGTGGAAGAAGCTTCCGGCTCTCAAAGGCTATAGGGTGACCTCCCTGCATCAACATTGCGTCGATCCCCTCTCCTGACGCATCACACTCCAAAACAAATGGCTGCATAAAATCTGGCAATGCAAGCACTGGGCAGCTGCTCATCACCTCCTTGAGCCTGTCAAAGGCTCGTTGCGCTGTATCCGACCAATTGAATGCTCCCTTCTTCTTCAGATCTGTCAGGGGTGCAGCAAGCTGTGAGAAACTCTTGACGAACTTCCTGTAATAAGTACAAATGCCAATGAATCCCCGAAGTTCTGTCACGTTCCTCAGCTCTGGCCAATCTCTGATGGCCCTGATCTTCTCCTCATGGACTCTCACTCCGTCCACCCCTATGATGTGTCCCAAGTACAACATCTCCGTCAACCCAAACTCACACTTGGAGAGCTTGGTATAGAACTGCTGCTCCTCCAAAATGTGCAATACTATCTCAATATGCTGGAGATGCTCCTCCCAAGTCTTGCTGTAAATAAGGATATCATCAAAGAACACCAACACAAACTTCCTCAAATGACCACGGAAGATGTGATTCATGCAGGACTGGAATGTCGCTGGGGCGTTGGTTAGCGCGAAGGGCATCACCAAAAACTCAAAGTGCCCATAGTGACACCTGAAGGAGGTCTTGGGAATATCTTGTTCCCTCACACGAATCTGATGGTACCCAGATCTCAAATCAATCTTTGAGAAGAACTGCGCTCCTCTCAACTCATCCATCAACTCATCGATCCTGGGTATGGGGTACCTTTTCTTCAGGGTCTTCTTGTTCAGGGCCCTGTAGTCAGTGCACATCCTCAATGTGTTGTCCTTCTTTTTCACCAACACCACAGAAGAAGCAAAAGGACTCGTGCTCGGCCGAATTTGACCAAGAGCCAGCAACTCCTGGATGGCCCGCTCAATCTCATCCCAATAGGCTTTGGGGTGCCTATAGGGTGTGGTAATCACTGCCTGAATACCCTACTCCAACTCAATAGTGTGCTCAAACCCCCGATCTGGTGGTCGGCCTGGTGGTATATCCCCAAACACTGTGTCATACCTGTCAAGGATGGCCTGTATATCAGGATGAACGGTCTGACTGGTAATCCCTGCCTCTGATGCCTGCAACTCAACTGCCCACTCTATGTCTCCCTTCCGGAAATATGCCTCCATTCGGTGAGCCGAAATAGTCCGAGGTGGGTAAGTGTGCATCTCGTGGATCTTCTCATGCTTCCCGGTCTTCTTGTCATCCCAATCCATCTCCAAGGCCTCCCAATCTGTGGTGACCTTGCCCAGAGTAATCAACCACTGGACACCCAATACCACGTTGGTATCTAGTATGTTGACCATGAAAAAGTGGTCGGTCACGGTGTAGGTACCCATCGTCACTGCCAACTGTGGAACATATCGGGCACACTGCATCGTCTGAGCTCCTGGGACCAAGACTGAAAACCCATCGAAGCTCTTTGTCAGTATACCTCTCCGCTCAACCATCTGTGCATCGATGAAGTTGTGGGTTGCCCTACTGTCAACCAAAACTGATACTCACTGGCCACGTACTGTCCCCCATACGCGCAGCGTCAAATACTTGGGAACTCCTTGCAATGTTGCAAGGGTCCCTCCTGTGGGTGCAAAAGCTGCACTTCTCGCTCCTCGAGGTGGAGGTGGTAACTGATCTTGGGTTGTCTGACTGTCTCCTGCCTCCATGTCATCCTCCTCATCCTCTTCCCCGCTACTCTCGGAGAAGAAGTGTGCTTTGCCAGCAGCACATCTATGTCCCGGAGCCCACGACTCCGGACAGGTAAAGCACAACCACTTCTTCTTCAGCTCCCTCCTGGCATCATCATCCGTTTGTGCTTGTCCTGGATTCCCCTTTGGAGGCGGAATCCTCACATCCTTCCCCTTGGGCTGGAAAGTCTGTCTCTGGGGGTAAGGTGTCCGGGTCCTGGGTAAGGCATCCTGTAAATCCCGGGTCCTGCTAATAGCATCTTGGAGTGTGGCTGGTCTAGTAGATTTGACTAGACCCCGAAGTGGCTCTGCTAACCCCTCAACAAACATGTAGATCATCCGTGCCGCGGATAGATCTGGCACCATCACTGAAACCCTCAAGAAATCTGCAATGTATGTCTCTGGGCTCCCGGTCTGTTTGAGCCTCGTCAGCTCAACAAAGTGTTGTTCCGGATCCCTCCGATCAAACTGCTCTATCAATCTCTTGGTAAACTCGACATTCGTCATCACTGTGGAATGTCCGAGTGTAACCATCCCATGGAACCACTAGTCCTGGGCCTCACCATCCAAATGTAATGTCGCCACCTTGATGGCCTCTGTCTTCGACATCTGGTTGAGCTGGAAATAGATGTCCAGCTTCTCTACCCAAGACTTTGCCGAACTGTTTGATGAACCATCAAACGTAGGCAAGTGAAATCTGCTAGCTGTGCGGTGGGTGTCTCCATCATGATAATGTCAGTGCCCTCTATGATGGTCGCGGGGTCTACTGTCCCGCTGGGGGTGAACAAAATCTCTGAACGAGAGAGCATCCCTGAACTCCTGCCCATAATCCTGATACTCTGCAAAATAATCACCCATATGGCCGAGCTCTGTCTCCTGCTGGGCTCCTGCCCCTGTGTCTTCTCCCAGAAAAGTGGGCATGGTAGAGCGTGTGAAGCCATCTGCTGAGTAGTATCACACTGAGTAGCGCCATGCTCCGGCAAATTGTGGGATGTACCCGATCCCTCACCTACCTGGAAAACCCGTGGGGTCTCACGCTGTCTAGCCTCCACAGTGGTGAATCTCTGACCCATCACCTCAATCTGTCTCGCTAGATCCTGCACCGATTTGAGGAGTGCCTCCCCAAACTGTTTTGCCTCACTATCATCTGCCATCGGCTCTCTCTGCTCTGAATCTAACACAGGCTCCTCCTGCTCTGCGTCTATCACAGGCTCCTCCTGTTCTGTGTCCACTATCCGAACACAGTCTCCCTCTCCGTAGGTGTTCTCCAACCTACGCTCAAGATCTTTGTACTTCCTGCCTCTGTAACAAATGTAGGGCTTCTTCCCCGGTGTCATAGACAACTAGCTCCACAGGCTGAGCCAGAACTATGCTCTGATACCACTGTAATATCCCTTTTCAAGGATATCCCTGAAACACAAGCAAACTCTAACCAGAGATGGATTGGGAGGGCGTTTACTAGATATTTCACCTCTGAGAAGAGGATGAGATCTGGAGACTACCTAGTCCTTTCCTGACTCTGTCTAAGAGTATGAAGAAAACACACAAGTGGTATAGAACTAGAATGCCCGAAGATATAAAAATAACAGTAATGCAGACATACAATAGCATAGATAGAATGTATAACAAATGCTTTAGAAAGAGAGAGAATGCTAAGCCATTTTATTATATTGAGAAGTATAATGAAGTACAATAGGTGATCAGAGTGATGGCACCTAGACTTGCTCAAGGCAAATGAAGAAATACTCTCAGAATGTCCAAGAAATGGCTGCTCTCTGAACTGCGTCCCAGCTGCTGGAAAACTGCCGTGTAGCTATTACTGCTGAAATGAACTGATGATTTGGGGCTGATCCCCTCACCGGAATGAGCTGAAAATCTAGAATCCACCTCTACTCACCAATCACAACAAAACCCAGAAACCATATTTGAAATGGGTAACCCCCGAAAAACACCCCCTTGGGGAATTACACTGACCTCCAAGGCTCTGCGTAGAGGCTGAATAGAAACCACTGAAATGCAGCCTCAAACTCTACCAAAATCCTCCAACAGGCAAGGGTTGGTCCCTTGCTCAATCTCCCATCTCAAAACCCCTGCAAGACACCCAATTCAGAGCTCCCCTAGAATGGACTGCGTCCTCCCTCTCAATGACTGCGCAGTCTCTGAATGCCCAGCTCCGCAATAAAACCCAAACACCAATCCTCCCACAAAATGATGATGAAATGACCTTGCCCGAGCAGGCACTCAAAGTCCCCCGGGGCTAAGGGTGAGATCTCCGATCGGAGACACTCGATGCACTAAACAGTGCTGCAGACAAGCTAAACAGCCAGCGTGCTCAAGAAGTCGAAATGACCAGATCAATAACATCAACAACGAATGATCAAAATGAGGAGGCTCTCCCCTCTATATAGCGTTGGCCTCCCTCAAACCCTAAGGCTCACCTCCTCCAACGTTGCCACGTGCTCCGTCTTGGCCTGCACAGTCCCTCCATGTGGTCTACGTGGGCCCCCTCTCTCTGCGTGGTCTCTTGGCCCCCTTGGCTCACTTAAGTTACAATGTTGTGCTACTAGGGAGTGAACTTTTATTTCTAAAGTGAGTTATGTCCCCTCTACTCACTTTTTATTTATGAATAAACTATAGAAGGCAAAATTGAGCAAAATCGAATATTCCAATTAGCCATTGCTAATTAGGAATATTACAGAGCGATTCAACCAACTGCATCTTCTTCGGGCTATCACGGGGAAACCCCAGTTAGTATTTATGGTTTGTTCAATAGAACTGGTTGAAATTGGTAAAAACAAGCCCATATTTCTCCACCCAACCTCATATTTGATGTAAACCAAGTTTTAAAACTGAAATTGACTATTGAAGCCCTTTTGGAAATTCGGAGAATGTGGTCACTGAATGGTAGCACAAAACAAGGCATTGTGGTCATGGACTATAACAAGCCATAGATAGATAAGCTAAGATAGTTTTGTTGAAAAAATGTCTAAAACCGTACATCCAGTAGAACAATGCTAAAAATAGTAAGTAGAACAATGCTAGAAACAGAAAATTGTTGATGTTAAAGATATAAGGGCTGGCTAGAGAATAGAAATAAAGTATTTAGATCTGTGCTTTTGTGAATAAAATGGGCAGGGGTTTAAAATTTAACTATAATTTTTTTTTATTGAAACCCTAGCTTAGAATTGATTTCTGGAATGCTAGTTTAAAATTCTGTGTGAGGATCATGGTTTTGAATTTACTTCTGAAATGCTATTTTGGAATTATAAGCTGCAGGGGTGCAGGCTTCGTCAGTGCGTGGTGGGAAGGCAATCGATGAATCATTTGTGGTGTTGCCAGCAACAGCTACTTCAATGTATAGATACGGGAATTCTTCTGAAGGAGGCAGTCTTCCCTTTCCGAATGTTTTTGGAGATTCCAGTAGTGCATTGCACACAAACAATGCAAATAACAATTCCAGTCTTTTGAAGCGGACCTTTGATCTTGTATCTTCCCAAACACAGGTGTGTGCATACGTACTTGTTATTTAAGAGTAGAATGGCAAATTTAATGATTTATAGATTTATTATTGGGACCTTCAAGGTCCCCATTTTGAAATATGTCAAATATCTTCTAATTTACAGGAACAATTCTATTGATTCAGGCAACTTACAAATTTTATTCTTTTAATTTCCATGAGAATGAATTCACTCATTCATAATACATTAAGAAATTAAAAAAAAAAGGATTTCAGAACTTACAACATATGTGATTAGTTCTTTCACGAATCTATCAGTTGCTACTTGCTAGTTTGAAAATTATGAGAGTGAAACTAGTCTTCATGCCTTAAAAGTTTGAAATAAAATAGACCTAGAGTTGATTCAAATTTTGACACTATGATGTCTTGCACTATTTATTGCTCAAAGTGGTCTCTCTAGGAATCTTCTCAAATGGCCATAAGCAAGCAGCTAAGGAACGCTGCAGCTATCACCAACAATAAACCTTTCACTTTGGAATCAGTTCATGCTGATTCTAGGAGGGTGTTCCATGAAAATTAAATCTGTAATCTTCAAAATCAGCAACGAGCTCTGTTAGATCTGCTCTATATCTTTGCTGGTCTGCAATCTTAGAATTATAAATCTGCGTATAAAAACTAATCAGTGAACTAAAATGTCAACTCAGCAAATAAAGTCTCTGATTCGCAATAAGTATGCTCTGAAACAGCTGTTATAACTTGGAAAACAGCAAGTAACATGTCTGATTTTTGCATAACTTTATCTCATGATGGCTGGTGCTTTATTCCTTGGGAAATGGAATCACCTTAGATGAACACAAGGAATGGAGGAAAAGAGGAAGAAAAAAGAAGACAGTTTGTATGTGGATGGGCCAGATTAGGACCAAATTTGCTGGTTCTAAGGTCAAGAATCCAAGAAATAAGATGAGTTAGAGTTAGATTTGTTTCATTTGAAAGGGATAAGAAGACCAAGTTGGCTAAGTATGTGGATATATATACGTGAAATTTGTGGCCTTCGAAAGTGTGTGTGTGTGTGTTTGTGGTTGCATGTGTGTTTGTATGTGCTCTCTGGTTGCATCGAGAGGCGATCTCTAGCCCAGTATGGAAGAGATGTTGTAATGCCCTGTCTTGTTATGTAAACATTTTGAATTGGTCAAATTACACAAAAATTGTGAAAATTCCCAGATCTGACAATCTAAGGAATCCTGCTGCAACAATCTGAGTTAACTTCTCCTATTATGTAAATTACTTAACAGAATAAATTCAGATGTGAATTATTGAGGTAATTACTGAAACAGCCTACACTGAATAAAATATGATTCCGAAACAAGGAAATTGAGCAAGAAATCAATCACACATGACACCTTTATTTTGAACTAAGTCCCCGGAAATCGAGAGGCGCTCTCTATCCCAGTATGGAAGTGACGTTGTAATGTCCTATCCTATCTTGCTATGTAAACATTTTGAATTGGTCAAATTACACAAAAATTGTGAAAATTCCTAGGTCTGACTATCTAAGGAATCCTACTGCAACAATCTGAGTTAACTTCTCCTATTATGTAAATTACTTAACATAATTAATTCAGATTTGAATTATTGAAGTAACTATTGAAGTAGCCTACACTGAATAAAATATGATTCTGAAACAAGGAAACTAAGCAAGAAATCAATCACACATAGGACACCTTTATTTTGGACCAAGTCCTTGGAAAAACCCAATGCGGGAAAACCAGTGCAACAGATACGAGGGTTTGTATTTTTAAGCAGTAGAAATTTCTGAATACATCTCTGAATACCTCAAGGGTTATTTAGTTACAGAGAGAAATACTGGCAGAAATAAATTGTGAGAATACCTCACTCAATCACTGGAAAATGCGGCTGATCTGGTCACTGGAAAAGTTGCCTCTGGAGGTCTCTGCGCAGTGACTATGACGTGCGTAGGCCCTGCATCACCTCCTCTCCAGCAACATATCGATTTGGCTCCCGGAATCACATATTTAGGCCTCTCAGTCTCACACCCCGGCTCCCAGATTCTGGATCGGATCCGACAACTGAATCTCAAAAACCGTCTAAACCTCTGTGCAACCTCTGCGTAGCCCTGATTGACTCTGCGTCAGCTTGACTGGATTTGCGCTAGCTCTGTTGGACGTCTTCCTCCCTCTCTCTGTTGATGATTCTCCGGTTGAGAAAATCTTTCTCTCCGGAAGCTACTCTGCCCCTCACTGCACTCAATCACTTAGATCCGATATTCATCCGAGCATTGCTCTGTCAGAAGAATTTGATCTCAAGATCACTTCGTGTGTATCTTTCCAAATGACCCTCTAGTCTACCTTTATAGTCTCCTTTATAGTCTTCTTATTGAGAAATCAACGACCGAGATTAGATCTCTAATCAACGGCTAAGATTATAACATGACTTGATCTTCATTTTTTCTATATTATTCTCACTCTATTTTATTAATGTCCTTTAATTATTTAATTTCCCTAAGTTTAGACTTAGGGTATCCATTAAAATAATTAATTATTTTAATAAAACATTAACAGAGTGGAATTTTCACAAACAGTTTCTGGGTTCTTTGGAATACCTGTGTCTAAGCCTCTCCACCAAATTTCGGGTTTAGAGCACTTTTCGATGCTACAAAAATCAACACTCCCTCTTAGTGAAGAAGGTGCTCTAACAAGATGTCTGCTGCATATTGCTCTTTCCCTAAAGCATCCTCTGCGCTGCTGAAGTCCATCAACCACTGCGCTGCTGCATCCGTACTACAACTCCCTCTCAAGTGCTGCATCTGCTATGCTACTAGTACTGCCACTGCTAACATTGCATTTGCACTGCAACTTAGCTGCTGAGAGAAACAACTGAACTCACCCAAAATTGAACAAGTGTTCAGTGGATGCACCTCGGTGCTGAAGACTCTAACTGCTAGTAACTATTGCATTGTCCCTATGATGCACTGCGTTGGTGCTGCTCTGCACTGCGCATCATTGATCTGCACTGCGTTGGTGCTGCTCTGCACTGTGCATCACTGATCTGCATTGCGCAACACTGATCTGCACTGCGTTGCTATTGCTGCGCTGCTGTTGCTCTGCTCTTCGTTGCTTCAGAAATAGGCGCTGCTACCCACTACACTATCGTCTCCATCACTCCTCGGCTCTCACTAAAACTCCTCCATCCCACTACTGCTGATCATGGGCTCCCGTAGCAAGGTAATGATCCATTAGGTGGGATCCTCAAGGATCCTACCCAACTGAAGTTCAAGGTGAACTACAGCTCTATAAAACTCATCCTGCTCGATCTTTGCGGTTGCAACTGTCGAATCATGCTTCTCATTCATGTCCTTTTTCTTCAAAGGACAATGTGATGCAAAGTGGCCCATTTCACCACATCTGAAGCATTTCACCTTCGAGACATCTCTCTTCTGTCTATGTTGCCCTTGCTGCCCTTTCGATGTGAGGGCTGCATTCTCCTCCTCCTCCAAAGTCTTCGATCCGCTACCGCTGCTGCCATCAAGCTTGCACTTGACTAGATCTCTCCTCAACTCTTCCTCTTGAAGTGCTTCCCACATCTGCTCCCAACTAGGAAGCGTAGCCCTGTCCAATATGCTTTGGACAAAAACTTGCCACTCCTCCGTGACTGCGTTAAGGGCCAGCCTCACCATAGTTGCTGCAGTTGGGGTGGATCCCACGACTGCCAACTGGTCTCAAATCTCCTGAAGCCTCGTAAGGAACAAAGTAATGTGCTCCCCCTTTTGCATCTGGATCATGCGGAGCTTTTGTTCCAAGTATATCTTCCACTGCTCGGAAGTTCCTTCGTATAGAAAAGACAAAGATTCCCACATCTCCCTGGCTATGTTCTTGCCAGCTAAATGAGAGACTGTGATCCTTGACACATTCAAGGATTAGCCTCTTGCATTTTGCCATATCGGACTTGTACTTCTTAAGTTGATCTCGATCTGTAGGTACAACAACCACATTCGCCACGAACTTCTTGAGATCGAATTAATTTAGAAGGAACTGAATCCTTTCCTTCCAAATTACATAGTTGGAAGAACCCTCCAACCGGTCCTGATCTCGAGGACCATGAGCTGCCATCTCAGCCGAACTCTGTCGAACTGCTTCCTCTTTCTCCCCCTCTATGCAGCCTAGGCAGGCTTACGCACTCCCTCTGGATCTCGTAAATCTGTTGCCTGGATCTGCTGCTCAGATCCTAGAAAAATGTTGAATTCCTCGACTAGCAACTCACTGAGGAAGAATTCCCCGCTATGTGCTTTTTCCTTTTTCTGACGCTTCTCTGCCCAACAACCACCTGCAGAGAAATTGCGTCCCTCGGGATCTGTGTGAAGGCTCTGCGTTGCTCCCTTTGCCCTGGAAAAATCTTGAATTGGAAGTCCTACCTCTCTGTCGACTCACTCAAAGAGAGACAACCTCGAAAAATCAACCCTTTTGGCTAGAATTGCGCAATCCCTCTAGGGATTCGATCTGCTACTACTGCAGCAATTCGGCATTCACTTTAGATTCAGATCCGCTCTTCCTGTTTCACATCAAACGCTCTGAAACCATGTGAAAATTCCTAGATCTGACAATTTAAGGAATCCTACTGCAACTATCTAATTTACTTCTCCTATTATGTAAATTGCATTTACAGAATTAATTCAGATCTGAATTATTGAAGTAACTACTGAAGAAGCCTACACTTAATAAAAATTATTCTAAAACAAGGAAACTAAGAAATAAACCAATCACACATAGGACACCTTTATTTTGGACTAAGTCCCCAGAAAAACGCAATGCAGGAAAACCGGTGCAAAAAAACTGATGGTTTGTATTATTAAGCAGTAGAAATTTCTGAATACATCTCTGAATACCTCAATGGTTATTCGCCAGCGTAGAGAAATCACCGGTCAATCTCACTGATCCTGGCCAACGGAAAAGTCATTTCTGTGAGTTTATTGGCTTAAAGGACTGGTGGCCCCCACGGCCACAACTCTAAATCGCCTCACCTCAATGATCGATCCGGCTCTTGGAATCATGGATCCGCTTCCTGGTCTTTCGCGCACCTCACCTCACTTCTGATCCATCCCACCGCCTAACCTCGAACTTTCCATCCCTCCTGTAGCCTTAGTATAGCCTTGACTTTCTCCCATGGCCTGGTCACCAATCGCTCGCGGATGTCTTCCTGCCTCTCTGCCGATGATTCTTCGGCCGATAAAATCTTTCTCCCCCTCGCTGCACTAAAGCACTTAGATCTGATTTTCGTCCGAGCACTGCTCCGTCAGAAGAATTCGATCTCATGATTCACTCTGTGTGTATCTATCCAAGTTACCCTCAACTTTCAAGCCTTCCTTTATAGTCTTTTTGTTAAGAAATCAACGACCGACATTAGATCTATAATCAACGGCTAAGATTATAAGATGTCTTGATCTTCGCTTTTTCTAGATTATTCTCACTCAGTTTTATTAATGTCCTTTAATTATTTAATTTCCCTAAGTTTAGACATAGGGTTTCCATTAAAATAATTAATTATTTTAATAAAACATTACGTGAGTGGAATTTTCACAAACTGTTTCTGGGTTGTTTGGAAAACCCGTGTTTGGCCTCTCCACCAAATTTGGGGCTTAGAGCATTTTTCGATGCTACAAAAACTAACAAAGGTAACAATAAAACAAAAATAAAAGTATACTCCTAAAATGCCCTCGAATCCCCGAAACCCCGTACCGGATACCTGCACATACCGGATTCGGCCCCAATTCAAAGGATACGGCGTATCCGTATGGGGTACGGCGTATCCCGACCGTATCTCGTTCGGATACGCCGTATCCCATAAAACCGGATACGGCCGGGCCCGCGGGTTCAAAAAAGCGTTGTTTTTTTTTATAAAGGGGGGCTTGTGCTCATTGTTTTTCACCAATTTCATTGTTTTTCACCAATTGAGGAGGATTTTTCAGGAGAGGGCATCAAGCCTATGGCCCTAGTATTTATATGTGATTCATGGTAATGTTAAATTCTTAAAGTAAAAGTGACATTTTCCTTAATCTTCATTTTCATCCTTTTACTTAAATTTTTAACATTACCATGAAATGACTCAGGATGTTTTAGAGTGGTTCTGACCTCATTGGATTTCATATGGAGAAAGTAGAATTTTAGATCTCATTCAAAATCCAGCAGACTTATCAGTTTTTCAGGATTTCAGGATTGGGTTATTGCAATGTTTCCATCGAATTTTGTCATGTATTAGGGTATGGAACTTGTATATAATCAAGAGCAGTGAGCACCAATCCCTCTATGTACCTTGATGTTAGTGACATTAGTTGTCAAACTCCTCTATCATGACCCTACTAAAAAAGTACCCATCACTCAAACAAAACCTTGACTATCTACGATGATAGATAAATCTATGTTTAAATCAATGAATTAAGTATGAATTTGTGTAAAAAATATCTAATTTTTAATATATTAATAAATATATATTTTTAAAAAAAATATATTTTTTAATAAAATAATATATAACGTATCGTATCCCAGAAGTATCCTGTTCCGGGGTCACCATACCCCTATCCGATTCTTCGAATCCCGGTATCCCCGTATCCCCGTATCAGGTGACTTAGAATAAAATAAATAAATAAAATTAATAATTAAAATAAAATTGAAGTAAAATAGTCAATTTACCATTGCAGTTTTTGGGTCCATGTTTTGACAATCCATGGTTTTGCCAATGACATTCTTATATATATATATATATATATATATATATATTTGAGAAATCTAGGGCAGAGAGTTAGAGTATTTATTAACTTGATTTCTCTTTAATCCATGAAAGTTTCTTGTGATTTATATTAGGACATTTTCATTATTATTTAGTCATGTTCATCATCAAGACAAATGCCAATAAGAATACCACAATGCAAACACAAGAACACAAAATGTAGGCTGCTAGACAAGGCCAAAACCTCTCCTAGAGAGGAAAACCCACAAAAATCTCTTCTTATAGAAGCAATTCAATGAAGACTTCCAAGACCTTGATTCAAGACCTAACCTTCCAAGAGACGAGCCAGCCAAACCTCAAACAATACCTTTGCAAAATCAGGACAGAGGAAACCCTAGGCCCTCCATCAAACTCGCACGTGTGAGCAGATAAGGATGTCAAGAATAGAAATTCACTTCCCTTACTTCTTTGCTGGCCTACAAACAATTCCACTCTTCCCCCTCGTTGGATCAGACTTCTTTTCTTTTGCTTAGATCAGAAATCATTCGAAGTATGTGTGTGTTCAAGTGGGAGAGAGCTCCTCTTTAGATAGGCTTCTTTTGAGGGTGGATTAGGCCTTTCTAGGCCGACTTGAAGAGGTTGGCTGACCCGATCTCTTGGAGGCTTCTAGACTCATTATATTACAATAATAATTTTTCCTTCTTAAAACATGAGCCCTTTAAGGGCTAAGACATAATGACTTGACTCTTTGACTTGACTCAACAAACCCCTAGAGCACCCAATGGGTGCTTTGACCTAGGACAAACAACTATGTGTAAAAAGCCCATTTTACAATAAATAATTTTCTTTAACAAATAATATTTATTTTGAGAAGTACATCAATAATTATATCAAATCATGACTCAAGTACAATTATGAAGACCGACACTAGTTACATTTCAACACTCCCTCTTAACTAGGGAGGTATTCATAATACATAGAAGGTACATGGACATTCTCATACTAAATAATTCTTATAAGAAGAGTCGGATTGGTAAGCCATCTCATAAGCTATATTTTAAGCTTATATTAGTGCATATTTATCATATCAACCAACATTGTCATATAACAAGGCCTTGAATAACAACTCTATCTCTCCACTAGATTAGAGCACAATACTGGGCAGACAATGATTTATAGACACCTTCATCATTATCCCTCAAGGCACATACCTCATGCGGATGTTCGCAAGGTATGTCCTTTTAAGACCATTCCCATCTTGGATTTACACATCCTCATGGAATTTCCTCTTCGACTACTCTTGCCTATTGGATGCCCTACCTCATCCTCAAAGAGTATCAGTATCAGTCTCAGATGCTTACCCAATCCTTCATTCTTTCTTCATGAAGTGAAGACAAGAATGACAAGTCTATCTCTCCCTTTGAACCAAGAAGGATCTACTGTGAAAAATTGAATTTTGAATTTCTACTGCAATTATAGATTTATTTCTTGTATTTATTTCCACAGCAAGTTATTTACGAAAACCCTTACAGTAAATTTCAAAATAAATACTACGAAAGTTATCACTCAAGTACATATAGAGAAAAGAACAGTAAAATGCAATCACAAGAACCAATTTCAATGACAGTTATTTTTGGACAATTGTCCCTGGAAAAATCCAATGTGGGAAAGTCGGTGCAGCAGATGAGGGTTTATATATTAATCTTTAGCAGGAATTCTTTACAAGAAATGGCTGGCAGAAATAACTAAGAAACTTCTTGACATACACCTGAGATAAATTTTCTCCGGACCTCCAAAGAACTTCCGACACTTGAGGGACTCCACCGTCTCTGCCACGTCTCCCCTATGCCACTTCGTGTATCTCTTTATGCAGAGCGAGAGTGAGACTACGTCATTAGACTGTGAGGCCTCCGTGCTGCCCCGAGTGTCCTTTCCTTGAGCCCCAACACCGCCGATGCCCTTGTTTCCTCCGCCTTGCAAATCTCCTCTAAAATCGAATTCTCTCTCCTTCGAATCGCCTTTCGGTTGTTGAATGTTTGCCCAGATTTCTTTCCAAATGGCCCTCAAGCCTTCTTTTATAATCTTCTCATTGATGAATCAACGACCCAGATTAGAAGTCTAATCAATGGCTAAGATTAAAACTTGACTTGATCTTTGTTTTCTAGAAGATTCACATTTTGTTTTATTAATACCCATTAATTATTTAATTTCCCTAAGTTTAGATTTAGGGTTTCCATTAAAATAATTAATTATTTTATTAAAACATGAATCGAGTGGAATTTCCACAAACGATTTCTGGGTTCTTTGGAATACTAGTGTCTAAGCCTCACCAAATTTGAGACTTAGATCACTTTCTGATGCTACAAAATTCAACAGTCCCTCTTAGCGAGGAAAGTGTTTTAGCAATTTTCCTGCTGCATACTGCTCTAACCCTGAAGCATCCTTTGTGCTACTGATGCTTGGCTACTGCCACCCCTCATCTATTGCGCTACTGGCTTCTGTACTTATTCCAATGACACTGCCACTATCACTGCCTCATCTGTAATGCAACTCCCTCTCACCCCGCATCTGCTTATTACCGGGCCGGACGGATCATCCCCATCTTCTCTCTGAAGTAGACAAACTTTGTCTTTCCCAGAGCTTTAGTGAGGATGTTCGCCACCTGTTCTCTTGTCGGAGTGTAGTGCAATTGTACAGCTCCCCGCTGGACACAGTCTCTGATGAAATGACACCTGATGTTAATGTGCTTAGTCCGATCATGAAACACAGGATTTTCAGAGAGCTTGATGCAACTCTGATTATCACATAGAATGTAGGTCGCTTCCATCTTTTCCTTGAGTAGATTCACAAGCAGCTTCCTCAGCCATATGGCCTCACACGAAGCCATGCTTGCTGCCATATTTGCCTCACTCGAGCTCGTAACCACTATTTTTGCTCTCGCCGCACCCGTAAAGTCATTCCTGATCCAACACTGAAGCAATACCCATTGGTACTCCTCCGATCTACTGGGCTTCCAGCCCAATTTGCGTCAGTTAACCCACTTAATTTGATGTCATTGCCACATCTATATCTCAATCCAAGCTCAATTGTTCCCTACAGATATCTGAGAACATACTTGGATGTTGCCAAATGTGCCCTCCTTGGTTCCACCATGAACTGACTGAGGGTGTTGACAACATAACAGATGTCTGGCCTAATGTTGACCAGAAACATTAGGGATCCTATGAGATGCCTATACAAGGTAGGATTAGCCTCATCATCTTCAGAAGTATCAATCTTCTTATTCTTCTTTCCTAACAGGATCAGCTGGTGTAGCCATGGGTCTACAATCTTCCGTCTTGAACATCTTTAAGATTTCTATAGCATATCTCCCTTGACCAAGGAAGATCTCACAGTTCTACTGCCAAACTTCCAACCCCAGAAAACACTGCATCAGCCCCAGATCCTTCATGTCGAATTCTGTAGCTAAATTCTCCTTGAAGTCCTTAATGAGCTTAGATGATCTTGTTAGGAATAGATCATCTACATACAACACTAGTATCAAAAATCTCATCCCCTACTCTTAAATAGTAGAGATTAGGATTTGCGTCACTCTTGACGAATCCCATCTTCTGCAATTAGCCATCAATTCGACCATACCAAGCTCTAGGGGCTTGCTTAAGTCCATACAAGGCTTTCTTAAGCCTACACAGATGAGTCTTTTATTCATGTGTCTTGAAGCCCCCTGGTTTTTCGATATATACTTCTTCTTCTATCACCCCATTCAAGAATGCAGTCTTGACGTCCATCTGGTGAATCTCCCATCCCATCTGTGCAACAAGGGATATCATGGATCTAATAGAAGCAAGGTTACTTGGGAGCGGGAGCCATTTTCAAAAGCTCTTGTTCTGGGACCATTTTGGGGAGTGATTATATATATATATATATATATATATTTTTTTTTTTTTTTGTTATTATAATTTTCTGATGCATATATGTCAACAAAAGCATGTAGAATGATGAATTAGACATAAAAAAACATAAAAACATAGATTGAACCATATAACATCAATCATCTAGGAGTTATAATCTCATCAACCACGTCCACAAGTTAGAAACATACAACATAGTAACTCTTGAGTCTCATGATTCATCAATCTTAAAGTTTCAAGCTTTTAGAATTCAATATATAACATTTATCATCATTCATTCATTGATCACCATAGTTGTACTTGTAAGCTAAGTGTAACCATTACAACAAATAATATTTAACATGAAATGAAATGTTATAAAATGAAACGAAATGAAACAACTTTCAACTTTCATAAAGCATCATATTCATAATTCATAATGACTTGTAAACTTATAACTGCCAACTTCAAAGTTTCAAACATCAAATTGAAATTGTCATATATTGTTTACAAAAAATATCTTCCATTAAATATGAAAGAGTCAAGTTTCAACAGTTATAAAAAGTTAAAAACTACTAGAAAATAGAAAAGACTAGTAAACTGTAAATCTATTTTATCTATTGCTTGGCCTCTTGCCACGAGAAATGTCTAATTTTTGAGTAGCGTGTGGTAATGGTGGTCTTCCAACAGTCTCCTCATGGGAAGTACCACGACCATAACTAGAAGGCCCATGCCCTCCGCGTGAGGATGTAGGTGGAGGCTGCGTAAGCAAAGGAACAATAGTTGGAATTCGAACACTGGCACTGGCACTACTACTAGATGGTGGGTGTGGCGATGGCATGGCTGTTGTTGCTTCATCCTCATCTCTCAAAAGTTCTGCTTCCAATGCTTCCATATGTATAGTGTCGTCCTCCAAATTATCGTTCTCTGGGTTGTTGTCCCAAACTTTATATGATGGATCCTCGTAAGCCCGATCACAATAATGACTCAACAACCTCAAGTTGTAGTGCACATAAATCGAGCTTTCTGCTCGATTTTCGTTAATTCTGTTTCTTCTCACATTATGGATGAAGCTGTAGGTGCTCCGACACCTCTCTGCAGAAGAAGTATTTACAACCTATGAGAAAACTTTTTTTTTTGCCAATTTTGGCAAAAGTCCCATGTCGCCATATGCTTCCCACCATGTGAGAGCATCAAACCTGTCTCTATCTTCCATTGCATGCAAAGAACCAAACAAACTAGTGCAGCTGAAGTATTTGCCTAATTCAAGGCGTAGATTAGCACTCCTCCCTGTCAGGGACCAACTTGTCTAATGCTTTCATATATCCCTCTTGTACCTCTGGATCTGTATGAGGTTTGATCCTAACCCCACTCCCAGGTGTAGGTTGGCCCAACCAAGATGGAGAGTAGTATTTTGGCATAAGGATATACACCAAAGCATGTAGTGGAACATTAAATTTATTCCACCACGCACACACACAATTGTGAATCATTGAACACAAGTTTGGATCGTTTTCCTTAACAACATCTTTTATTTGCCCCAACATGCTATCCATCTACTCATACACCTCCCTAATCACTAGTTTATCTGTATCTGCAAAGAGAATCATGCTATAAATGGGCTTGGTGAAATTCAAAATTTCCCTCACACACGCCCAAAACAAAGGATCAAGAGCGGTCTCCTCCCCCTATTCAAAACCTTGCCTGTCAACTGATGTTGTTGCCCAGTCCTTTAATACCTGCCAGTGTGGATTTGATACCATGGCGGCCAATGACTCTCTTACCTTCAAAAGGCGCATGAAGGTGAGGTAATAACTAGCAAATCTAGTCTTTGCTATCTTCAACAACTCCAATCTTGAGTGATCATAAAGCCCATGAGTATTGCTAAGGATTTGTAATAAATCTCACCATTTTTTTCCTCTTGTACAAATCACCAAGCCATTTGTATTGAAGTTGTTTGTTTTAATTATATCATGCATCAAAAGGTTCATTGTGTGAACCAAACACCTGCACCAAAAATATGTTGGGATATTTATCCTCAAGAATTGCTCTCGCTGCCTTACAATTACCAGCGTTATCAGTGATGACTTGGACGACATTGTATGGTCCAATACGTTCAATTGTGTCAAGTAATGGTTCTGCAATGTTGATGTCAGTCTTGAACTTATCTAAATAATCATATGATGAAAGGAATATTGCACCACTAACAGGCACAACAAGAACACTTATCAATGGCTTGCCTTTTACATTTGTCCATCCATCAGATATAATGGAAACTCCGTAACGTGTAGAGGTTCTATGCTTGATGCAACTTTACTTTTATAACAACAATCACATAAACAATTAAGTAAAAATGCTGATAGAACATACCAGTGGATCTATAGAAGACAAACCAGAAACAGGAGAATGTGTTGGTGCGTTACGGCGGTCAGCAGGATGCTTCAACCAGCAAAGTCTTCTTGGTCAGCCAACCCAGAATGTGTCACAACAATCCTCAAATCAATCATCCAGTCAACTCAAAGTCAACCCCAGAAAAGTCAACGCATTCCAGAAAAAGTCAACGCAGGGCAGCAACAATAAAGTCAACACAGCTCCAACTTCGGTCAACCTTTTGACCTCGATTTTTGTGCCAATGAGTATGGCCTTCAAAAATCGAACTCTCCACAAAATTTCAGCTCAAACGGACCATGCGTTGACCAAAGTCAACGCTGGTCAAACTTGCCCAGAAACCCTAACTGCAGAAAATTTGCTGCGGTAAATTTCGTCCTTTTGCTGCAGTAGATTTTGTCCTTCTTCTCACGTGGGAGATGAAACTGCTTCTCAGATGCTCGTAGATAATCAGAGGAGAAGATGTGTGATGTTGAGTGAGTGAAATGCTCTCCAACGTTGACTGTATTTATATCCATCATTGAGGTGTGTGACACATCCGTTGGGGGTGTAAAACCTTAAGGCCGACCTGCACTTAAATTTATTATAAATAATAAATTCAAAATAAAAGTTCTGCTCATCAGATTAAAATCAATTTTATATCGATTTTACACCTCTCCGAAAGAGGAATCCAATACAAATATTGGAATCTTCATCTGAGCATCACAAGATGGAGTTTGGACCTAGCTGTCCAAATTTAACAAAACCCCATGCTCATTCCAAGAACTTCTCATTCTACTCAAAGAATGAGTTATTTTTTCTTTTTCATGATCAATTCCATGGTTCTAGCCTTGTCAAACCCAGGGCTCTTGTATCCTTTGGGGGCATCATTAATGGCAGAAACCATTTCATGCCAATAAGGTGAGCGAAGAACATTGAATGGTACCCCACATGCATAGAGAAACCGGAATATTTTTGAATCCACATCAGTCCTAGACCCTTCGTCAAGGAAATCGGATATGGTTCTATGCCTTAAAGTGATGTTTGGTCCAGGTGTACCTCCATATCCACTGCCATGGGTGGAAGTTGATGGACTTCTTTGTCCATGATGTGATGGTGCATAAGATTCAATGAAACCCTTAGATATTTTAGATTTGTATTGGGCTTCCTCCTACTCCCCCATTATATATTTGGCTATATCTGTTGCTAACACACTTACACAAGTTTTGATTCCTATATTTTTATCTCCATCCCATGGCCTTTTCCCACAAAGGTGCCTTCTAGCATGGGTGTATGAACCTGTGTATTGTGTATTGCAATGGGGGCACATAAATTTAGTGGTTCCACCCCCTTTCCCTGCTTCAGGCCTAGTAACATATTTTGACAATGGTGTTTGGTCAATTTTAGTTGATGTCACTGTGGTCTCATCATCTCCACTCTCCCCTTCCTCCTCAGCTTGGTACTCCTCTTCAGAATTTTCATCTTATCCACTATAACCCACTTCTTCATCCTCCTCTTTTGGAATAAGCCTCTTTCTCCTACTCTCCAACACCATAATAACAAAAAAGGGAACCAACACGAAGAAAATGCCAAGCCATATAGCCATGATGTTTCTAAATTCAAACTTTCAAGAATTTAACCTACAAAATAATGGAGGAATGCCAATTGGGAATAGGAAAAAATGCAACATAGAAAAAATAATCAATTTTTCATTTATAAACAAATTAAAATGCAGCATAGAAAAGAAAAATTAAATTTTTTTTTTTTCAACAAATTAAAATGCAACATAGAAAAAAAATTCAGTTTCTCATTTTTCAACAAGTTAAAATGCAACATAGAAAAAAAAATCAATTTTCATGTTTGAACAAATTAAAAATACACATAGAAAAGAAAAAAATTTAGATTAGACTCTCCTACCTCTTTGTCCTTTGATCCCAAGCTCTACCTCCAAGCTCTTTGCTCTCTCCAACCTCTCCTTTCCCTTTGCTCTCTCTTGCTCTCTCCTCTCCTCTCCTCTCCTCTCTTGCTCTTTCTCCTCTCTTGCTCTCTCTTCAAAGATGAGCTAATAAGAATGAGGGAGGGATGGCCTTTTATTTTTGCCCCTCCCCTCCCCCTCCTCACTTCCCTCCAAAATTTTGCCGGCTCCCCCCTTCGCGCACAGACGACTTTTTTTTTTTGTCGGAAGGGAGCGCAAATTTGCGTCAAGAAGCACTCAGGAGCGAACGCTCTCCAAGTGCTCCCTCCTTAAAAAAAAATGCTCTCGGAGCGTCTTTTTTAAGGAGGGAGCGCTCGGGAGCGTTTGCTCCCAAGCGCTCCCTGAAACGCTCCCAAAATGGCAGGGAGCATTTTTGCAATGCAGGGAGCACACTCCCTATGTGCTCCCAAAACGCTCTCGCTCGAAGTGTGAATTGGGAGCGGGTTCGAGAGGGGGGGGGCACTCCCCCGCAACCTTTAATAGAAGTATATTTGGCAAGTGGGGCGAAGGTCGCTTCATAGTCTATCCCTTCCTTCTGAGCATACCCCTTTGCCACAAACCTGGATTTAAATTTTTCTATGCTACCATTTGCAGCATATTTGATCTTGTAGATCCATCTCGAACCCACTAATCTATCCTGAGGCCTAGGAACGACCTCCCAGACATCATTTGTCATGATAGAACTATACACTTCCACCATTGCATCGTCCCACACCTGATGCTGAGCTGCCTCCTGAAAACTAGAGGGTTCCCAATGTGGGTTACCAAGGCTTGGTATCTTTCCGATTGTCTATGCTGTCTCTTCTCATTTATGGGGGCTCCGAAAAACTCCTCTGCATCCCTCAAAATTTGTCGTAATTACCTGCTCGTCCTACCATTGGTAGTGGGTGGCTCTACCTACTCCCCCTCCTGCAAATCTTGTGGAGATGAATCCCTTGGATCCTTCTGCCTTGGAGAAGCACTCGGGGTATACTTTGGTGGTCATAGTGCCTGGAATAGTGTGTCATCTTCAGACTCCATTGCTGAAGGCATCTCTTGGAATTTTCTGAAAGCTCTTTCCTCCATGAACTTTACATCCCACCGCACTACAACTTTCCTACTGCTAGGAATGAAGATTCTATAACCCTGAGCATTTTCACTGTATCCCACCAGATACCCTTTTTCAACAGTCCTATCCATTTTCTTCCTCTTCTCTTCAGGTACATGGCAGTATGCCACACTACCAAAGATCCTGAAGTGGCTTACTTCTAACTTCCTGCCAGTGAAGACACTTTCTGGAGTGATCTTACCCAATGCATTGTGAGGAACCTTATTCTGAACATATATAGTTGTGTTACAAGCTTCAACCCACAGGAATTTGGGCATGTCTTGATCATACATCATTTCCCTTGCAGCCTCCACAATAGTTCTATTCTTCCTTTCTTCAACCCAATTCTGCTCCAGATTATATGAAGCAGTGCACTCTCTTCTGATGCCTTCCCTTGCGCAGAATTCTGTGAAGTCTTTATCAATATATTGTCCATCGTTATCTGATCGCAGTATCTTTATCTGCTTTCCTGTCAGATTCTCAACTAGAGCTTTAGACTCCTTTAATCGATCAAAGAATTTGTCCTTGGTCTTCAGAAAGTAGATCCAAGTTTTCCTGGAATGGTCATTAATGAAGGTGAAGAAATACTCGACACCACTGAGAGCTCTAGTGGACATTGGTCCGCAGATGTTTGAGTATGTCAATCCCAACACACTCTTAGCCCTATTTCTGCTCCTGTGGTAGGTTGCCTTGGCATACTTCCCTAGTACGCACCCTCTGCAAACATCATCTCATTTGGTGCTCAATTTTGGAACTCCTATGACGGTCTTCTTGAGAATTCTCAATGCCCCATGGTGTAAGTGCCCCATTCCCCTGTCTCATAGCTCATTCAAATCCTTTTCATCACAGCTGCCTATCAGTGTCATTGGAGATTCAAGCTGCAACTTATACAGTTAATTTTTCCTGACTCCGATTTGTGCCTTATTCTTCCAACTCAGGTGTTTGACATATACTCTTTTGCCAATGAAGTAGACGTCATAGCCCTTGTTTTGTAGCTGAGACGCTGAGAGTTTTGTAGCTGAGACATTGAGAGTAATTTCATCCCCAAACCAGGCACATGCAACGCATTGGTGGCTCGAAGCATATTTACATCTTCAGTTTGAAACACTACAGTACCTCTCCCAACAAGGGTACGCTTTGCCTTATTTCCCATGGTGATCTGAAATCTCATCTACTCTTCTTGGTAGCTTGAGAAGCATTCTCATACTCCTGTCATATGTGCAGAAGCTCCACTATCAATATACCAAACATCTGGAGAAGTAGAGCTTGATACACAAGAAAATTTTTCTTCCAGTTTGGAGGCCAATACAGAGATGTCGTGATCCCTTTGTTCTTCCATGCTTTCCCTTTTCTCTGGAGAGCTGCGTGAACCCTTTCAAGTTGTTGCTGCAACAACTTCTAGACTTTGTTCTTATTGCAAAGTCTCCAATCCTGTCACTCAACTCAGCTCTGATACCATGTGAAAAATTCAATTTTGAATTTCTACTACAGTTATAGATTTATTTCTCCTACTTATTTCCACAATAAGTTATTTATGAAAACCCTTATAGTAAATTTCGAAATAAATACTACTGCAGTTATCACTCAAGTACATATAGAGAAAAGAATAGTAAAATGCAAGCACAAGAACCAATCACAATGACATAGTTATTTTTGGACAATTGTCCCTAGAAAAACCCAATGTGGGAAAACCGGTGCAGTAGATGAGGGTTTATATATTAATCTTCAGCAGGAATTATGTACAAGAAAAGACTGGCAAAAATAACTGAGAAAATTCTTGAGATACACCTGAGATAGATTTTCTCTGAACCTCCATAGAATTCTCGACACTTGAGGGACTCACTCACCCTCCCTGTGTCAGTCTTTGTCACTCTTGTGGATCTCTCTATGTAGAGCTAGCATGAGACTGCCTCACTACTGCGTGAGGCCTCTGCGCTGCTTCTGAGTGCTTCCTCTTTGCCCTTCTGTGTCCTTTCCTTAAGCCCTGACACTGCTAATGCCCCCTGCTTCCTCCACCCTACAAATCTCCCTTTGAAATCGAATTCTCTTCCTTCAGAATCAACTTCCCTCGCATTGTTGAATTTTTGCTCGGCTTGCTTTCCAAATGACCCTCAAGCCTTCTTTTATAATCTTCTCATTGATGAATCAAAGACCCAGATTAGAAGTCTAATCAATGGCTAAGATTAAAACTTGACGTGATCTTCGTTCTCTAGAAGATTCACATTCTATTTTATTAATACCCATTAATTATTTAATTTCCCTAAGTTTAGATTTAGGGTCTCCATTAAAATAATTAATTATTTTAATAAAACATGAACCGAGTGGAATTTCCACGAACGGTTTCTGGATTCTTTGGAATATTGGCGTCTAAGCCTCCTCACCAAATTTGAGACTTAGATCACTTTCTGATGCTACAAAAATCAACATCTACTCATTCCTTTACACATGAAAGGAATATTTCCAAGCTCCCTCTTAACTAGGGACTTGATTTCAATATCAGTTGTCTATTATTTCGTGGAGATCATGGTACCATCAACTACTTGTAGGGTTCCTCCTTTCTGCATCATCATGCCATAAATAGACTTTAACTTCTTCATCATGGAGATATATTTCACAACTTCTTGTAGGGACTAGCCATCACTTTCCATATCATCAATCTTCATCACATGTATCTTTATGAATCGATCACCATAGAGCTCGAACATGGCTCCCTTTGAACATCCAAAAAGTGATCCACTAGGACATGATTATCGAACCATATGCGACCTGCTATCACATCTGTCATTGTGGTGTACATCAGCTCCTCGGACCAAGTACCAAGGCAACAACCCAATGGAGTCATCATATCCTTCTTAAAGCCACTATTTTTCATATAGCAAGATCTTACAAAACTTCATAGTATATTATGTCATCATCAACATCATGGTCTTCCTTTAATCTTCATCAGAGTCTTTAGTGAAACATCAACAAGTCTCAGCTAGTCATTTCTCCTTGCTCCTTATTTCCAAAATGAGGTCTGTCGTGCTGCAACTAAATCAGCAAGCTTCTAAGAAGCCTGCTCCAAAACAGAGAGAGTAGACAATAACAATGATACCATCATGGTAATTCTTCCTAAGATGAATAAATCACTCCATGACATCACAAAGGAGGATCCATAAATGATCCTTATTATTGGCTAGTTGACTGCTATATTGTTGATTTTTGGTAGCATCGAAAGTGCTCTAAGTCTCAAAATTTGTGGAGAGGCTTAAGCACTGGTATTTCAAAGAACCCAGAAACCGTTTGTGAAAATTCCACTCGGAATATGTTTTATTGTAAAAATTAATTATTTTAATGGGAACCCTGAGTCTAAACTTAGGGAAATTAAATAATTAAGGGGTATTACTAAAAAAGAGTGTGAAAGTTATAGAAAAATCCAAGATTAAATCAAGTTATAATCTTAGCCATTGATTAGATTGATTAGAGATCTAATCTCGGTCATTGATGTCTCAACGAGAAGACTATTAAGGAAGACTTGAGGGTCATTTGGAAAGACACACCGAGTGAATCTAGAGATCGAATTCTTCTGACGGAGCAAGTGCTCGGACGAAGATCAGATCTAAGTGATTCCAGTGTAGAGAGGGGTAGAGATAGCATCCAGAGAGATATTTTCTCAGCCGGAGAATCATCAACAGAGAGAGGCAGAGAGTGATCTAGCAACTCTCATGTAGAGGCTGAGACAGAGCCACACAAGCCTACGCAGAGGGTCAGAGAGAATCCAAGATTTTGCAGAAGAATCAGTTTCAGAAGTTGGGAGCCAGGGTGTGAGACCAGGAAGCTGAGAATAGTGATTTCGGGTTGCAGATCGATCTTCTAGTTGGGTGACGCAGGGACTGCGTAGTGGCAATGCAGAGCCTGCCAGGGGCACCTCATCTAGTGACCAGATCAGTTGGGATTTTTTCAGTAATTGTGTGAGGTATTCTCACAAATCTTTCAGCCAGTATTTCTCTTTCTGTGACTGAATAACCCTTGAGGTATTCAATGATGTATTTAGAAATTGCTACTGCTTAATAATACAAACCCTCAGATTTGCTGCATTGGTTTTCCCGCATTGGGTTTTTTCGGGGACTTTCATCCAAAATAAAGTCATATGCGTGTACTTTTATTTGCTCAGTTTCCTTATTTCAGAATCATAAAGTATTAAGTGTAGACTGCTTCAGTAATTTACTGCAATAATTCATGAAGAAATCTGAATTAATTCTGTAATGTAATTTACAAAATAGGAGAAGTAAATTCAACTAGTTGCTGTAGGATTCCTGAGTTTGTTATATCTAGGAATTTTCACATGGTATTAGAGCATTTGACGTGAAATAGGAAGAGAAAATCTAGCACTGAAGTGAAGGTTGAATTGCTGCAGCAGCAGTAGATGGAATCCCCAAAGGGATTGCACAATTCTAGACTGGAGGGATAAATATTTGAGGTTGTATCTCTCTGAGTGAGTCTACAGAGAGGTAAGACATCCAGATCAAGATCTTTTCGAGGCAGTGGGAGCTATACAGAGCCTTCATGCAGAGCCAAAGGGACGCATTTTTCCGGCAAGCAATTGCTGCGAAGGGAAGCGTTAGAAGAAGAAGAAGAGCACATAGCAGGGGATTCTTCCTCAGTGAGTTCCTTGCCAAGGAATTCAACATTTTTCATTTGTTGGGCAGCAGACTTACGAGTTCCTTCAGGGAGTGCGTAAGCCAACCTAGAAGCTATGCAGTAGGGAGAAAGAGGAAGTTGTTCGACAGTTTTTGGCTGAGATGGAATCTCATGGTTTTAAAGATCAGGATCGGTTGGATGGATCCTCAAACTACGTAATCTGGAAGGAAAGGATAAAATTCCTTCTGGACAAATATGATCTCAAGACGTTCGTGGACAACGTGGTTGTTGTGCCTACAGATCCAGATCAAAACAAAAAGTACTAGTCAAGGATCATATAGTCTCTCATATAGCTAGCAAGAACACAGCCAGGGAGATATGGGAGGCCTTGACCCTGCTATACGAAGGAACTTTCGAGTAGCAGAAGATGTACTTGGAGCAAAAGCTCCGGATGATCCTGATGCAGAAGGGGGAGCATATTACACCATTCTTAACGAGACTTCATGAAATTCGTGACCAATTGGCAGCTGTGGGATCCACCTCAACTGCTGCAACTATGGTGAGGTTGGCCCTTAATGTAGTCACCGAGGAGTGGCAAGTTTTTGTCCAAACTATCTTGGGCAAGGCAACGCTTCCTAGTTGGGAGCAGATGTGGGTAGCACTTAAGGAGGAGCTAAGAAGAGATTTGGTCAAGTGCAAACTTGACGGTAGCAGCAGGAGTGGATCAAAGAATCCAGAGGAGGAGAATGCAACCCTCGCATTGAAGGGGTAGCAAGGGAAACGAAAACAAAAGAGAGATGTTTCAAAGGTGAAATGCTTCAAATGTGGTGAGATGGGCCACTTTGCATCACAATGTCCTTAGAAGAAAAAGGACAAGGATGAGAACCATGATCCAAAAGCTACAACCTCGAAGATCGAGCAGGATAAGTTTGCCATGAGTGCCCACGCTTCTCCAGGAGAGAAATGGGGCGACATAGAACTGTAAGCTCACCTTGAACTTCTGTTGGACAGGTTACTTGAGGAGCCCACCTCTTGGATCGCAACCTTGCTATGGGTGCTCATGATCAGCAGTAGCGGGATGGAGGAGTTTTCAGTGGGATTCGACGAGTGATGGAGCGACAGTTGCAGTAGGTAGCAACGTCCACTTATGGAGCAACGCAGAGCAGAGAAACAACGACGTAGAGCAAAGCAGCAACAACACAGTGCAAAAAAATGCAGAGCAGTGCATCAGAGGGACAACGTAGTAGCTATCAGCAGTCAAATATTCGGTACCAAGGTGCATCCACTGAACTCTTGTTCAGTTTTGGGTGGTTTTTCAGTTGCTTCTCTCTGCAGCTGAGTTGCAGTGTAGATGCAGTGCTAGCAGTGGAAATGCTAGCAACATAACAGATGCAACACTTGAGAGGGAGCTGTAGTACAAATGCAACAGTGGTAGTGGCAGTGTCATGGGCAACAATACAATTGCAGTAGCAGCGCAAGGGTTGGTGGACAGCTTGTCAGACATCAACAACGCAGAGGATGCTTCAGGGTCAAAGCAATATGCAGTAGGCATGTTGTTAGAGCACTTTCCTCGTTAAGAGGGAGTGTTGATTTTTGGTAGCATCGGAAGTGCTCTAAGTCTCAAAATTTGTGGAGAGGCTTAGGCACTGGTATTCCAAAGAACCAAGAAACCATTTGTGAAAATTCCACTCAGAATACGTTTTATTTTAAAAATTAATTATTTTAATGGGGACCCTATGTCTAAACTTAGGAAAATTAAATAATTAAAGGGTATTAATAAAACAGAGTGTGAATGTTCTAGAAAAAGCGAAGATCAAGTCAAGTTATAATCTTAGCCGTTGATTAGAGATCTAATATCTGTCGTTGATGTTTCAACGAGAAGACTATAAAGGAAGACTTGAGGGTCATTTCGAAAGACACACCGATTGAATCTAGAGATCGAAGTCTTCTGACAAAGAAAGTGCTCGGACGAAGATCAGATCTAAGTGATTCCAGCACAAAGAGGGGCAGAAATAGCATCCAGAGAAAGCTTTTCTCAGTGGGAGAATCATTAGCAGAGAGAGGCAGAGAGTGATCCAGTAGCTCTCACGTAGAGGCTGATGCACAGCCACGTAGGGCTACATAGAGGTTGCACAGAGGGTAAGAGAGAATTCGAGATTTTGCAGAAGAATCAGTTTCAGAAGCTGGGAGCCGGGGTGTGAGACCAGGAGGCTGAGAACTGTGATTTTGGGTTGCACAACGATCTTCTAGTTGGGTGACGCAGTGCCTAGAGAGGGTGACGCAGTGCCCAGAGAGGGTGACGCAGAGCCTGCCAGGGGGACCTCATCCAATGACCAGATCAGCCGGGATATTTTTAGTGATTGTGTGAGGTATTCTCACAAATATATCTGCCAGTATTTCTCTCTCTGTAACTGAATAACCCTTGAAGTATTCAATGATGTATTCAGAAATTGCTACTGCTTAATAATACAAACCCTCAGATCTGCTACACCAGTTTTCTCACATTGGGTTTTTTCGGGGAATTTCCTCCAAAATAAAGGTGTCCTATGTGTGTACTTTTCTTTGCTCATTTTCCTTGTTTCATAATCATAAAGTATTAAGTGTAGGCTGCTTCAGTAATTTACTGCAATAATTTATGAATAAATCTGAATTAATTTTGTAATGTAAATTACAAAATAGGAGAAGTAAATTCAACTTGTTGCAGTAGGATTCCTGAGATTGTTAGATCTTGAAATTTTGACATATATCAAGTTCATGAATCCACAATCACATCGAAGTCTTCTGATGGAGCAAGTGCTCGGACAAAGATCAGATCTAAGTGATTCCAGCGCAAAGAGGGGCAACAATAGCATCCAGAGAAAGCTTTTCTCAGTCGGAGAATCATTAGGAGAGAGAGGCAGAGAGTGATCCAGCAGCTCTCACGTAGAGGCTGATGCACAGCCACACAGGGCTACAGAGAGGTTGCGCAGAGGGTAAGAGAGAATCCGATATTTTGCAGAAGAATTAGTTTCAGAGGGTAAGAGAGAATCCGAGATTTTGCAGAAGAATCAGTTTTAGAAGTTGGGAGCCAGGGTGTGAGACCAGGAGGTTGAGAACTGTGATTTTGGGTTGCACATCGATCTTCTAGCTGGGTGAAGCAGTGCCTAGAGAGGGTGACACAGGGACTGCGTAGTGGCAACGCAGAGCCTGCCAGGGGGACCTCATCCAATGACCAGATCAGCTGGGATATTTTCAGTGATTTTGTAGGTATTCTCACAAATATATCTGCCAGTATTTCTCTCTCTGTAATTGAATAACCCTTGAAGTATTCAGCGATGTATTCAGAAATTGCTACTGCTTAATAATACAAACCCTCAGATCTGCTACACCAATTTTCTCACATTGGGTTTCTTCAGGGACTTTCCTCCAAAATAAAGGTGTCCTATGTGTGTACTTTTCTTTGCTCATTTTCCTTGTTTCATAATCATAAAGTATTAAGTGTAGGCTGCTTCAATAATTTACTGCAATAATTCATGAATAAATCTGAATTAATTTTGTAATGTAAATTACAAAATAGGAGAAGTAAATTCAACTTGTTGCAGTAGGATTCCTGAGATTGTTAGATCTTGAAATTTTGACATATATCAGGTTCATGAATCCACAATCACATGATTATACCACGAACCAAACTTTATACATCAGAGTGCCCAAGGATCCAAGGGATCTACTCAAAATCAGCAAGCTTCTAAGAAGCCTGCTCCAAAATAGAGAGTATAGACAATAACAATGATACCATCATGGTCATTCTTCCTAAGATGAAGAAATCAATCAATGACATCACAAAGGAGGATCCATAAAAGATCCTTATTATTGGCTAGTTGACTGCTATATCAAGTTCATGAATCCACAGTCACACGATTATACCATGAATCAATCTTTATACATCAGAGTGCCCAAGGATCCAAGGGTCCTTACAGTTCCCTCCTTCCATCAAGCTTGCCAAAACAGAGGATCTACTCTTCCTTATTCCTTTACTTCTTGTCCCTGCAGTATTTATTGACAAGTACACCCAAGCAAAGTATTTAATAACAAAAATATGATGTCAATCTATCAATCTAGGGTTACCATGAGACTTAGAGGATGTGTTCCTAGGGTTTTCAAGTGCCAACCCTAGACCATGGGACTCATATACAATTTATCATCCCCGTCCATTCATATTAGTCATGAGCCCTAGATTTCTTACAAACCTTAAGGACCAAGGTTTAGGATTTCTATGACCAGAGTTTTACCAATATCAACAATTTTAACAACAAACCCTACAACATTTCATGTTGGATCCTTCATACATACCTCAAGGTTACATACCTTCGTCTTAGTGACTTGTTATTCCAGATGCCGTGGTCTCTTCATCATTTTTCCTCCAGGTGTGCATCAGCTTAAGATATTCTTCACTGTATTTATCTTCTTACATCTTGTTGCTTCAGGATCAGTATGCCACTGTTGTTTTGCTTGTTCTTAGTGATGCACAGATCTAGAGAGATGTCTGCAACGATATACTTTTTACCCAAGAATTTCTTGAAGTTTCCCATGATGGAACAAAGCCTTCCTTCAAAAATATGATTGACACAATATTATGTCCCTACTCACAACTTGTAGCTAGCAATCAGATTTCAACATGTTCATAATGTAAATGATCTTAGTAAGATCATCATGAATGTAACAACCTAGGTAAGCCTAGTATTTTGGTGAGGACTTCTATCCTAAGAGGTTTTTCGTCTCATTGATTCATTTGTGTTTCTAGACACAAATGATCGGCAGATTTTTTCCCCTCCAACCTCACCCCAAAGCTAGGGTGGATTTTGTCATCAAGATACTAAGTGAGTCCTAGTGTATTTTATCGAGTCTTTGTAAAGTAATCTGGGAATGATCCTAGCTAATTAGCTAGATCATTTTATTGCAGATTGTTAGGTCTACTAGATCATATTTTGAGTCGCATAATTGGGTACCTTATTGAGGGCCTGTTGCGAATAGGTGTTCCCCTCATGGTTTAATGTATTAATCTTATGTAAAGAGGGTTGGAAAATAATTAATCCCCTCATGAGTCAATTAATTAAATTTTTTTTCCAAATTAAATTAAAAATCCTAAGCTAGAAATTTAATTAATTTTATGTCCTAGGTAAAATTAAATTCTTCAAAGGCAAAATTCGTGGGTCCCTAAAAAATAAATTTTTAAAGGTCCTAGGCCAAGGGAATATTGAAGATTTGAGAAATTTTGGACCGTTAGGCATCGGTAGTTAATTCAAAGTCAAAATTTTGAGGTAATTAACTCAAAAATATTATTTTTGAGTTAATTAAAAGGGAATTAATTGAAAATTTTGAAATTCCTCAAAAAATTATAATTTCGATGGGCGAGATTAAAAGATGATCAAATCCTTTTCGACGGTCGAGATTACTTTGCCAGGGATCAAGTGAACTAGCCATTGGAGATTTTACCTATAAATTAGAGGTCAGTGTCAGTCTGATTTTCATCCCATCTCTTGATCGTGTACTTGCTCTTGAAGCTCTCACGTAATACTTTTTGGAATAATACAAATGAAGTCTTTGGGGTCTTATTTTGATGGTCGTGTTCCTCTTCGACATTTTATGGTAAACTCGTTCTTTATATTTTGCTGGTGATTATTTCAATGAATTGTTGTTTATTGGCTCTTGTAGAGTAATCTATTGCATAAGTATCTTGCTTAGGTTACTAGATTTGGGGTAATAATATTAATTGAATTGAGTTAACAGTTATCTCTTACTCTTGAAAATTTTATTTTTTTTATCTTATTTCTCTATTGATTTAATAGTTTAACTTCATGTGTGCATAAATCTCTCGGATTTAGAATCGGGCGTTTAGGGAAGTCCTCGGTTGGACCAAAGGACTCCCAAGGAAATAAGATCTGAAGAGCCCTCTCAATCTAATTCCTTGAGCTTATCTTAAATTCTATTTTTGCAGGGTTTTTCTAGGGCTTGTGCCTAAATAAAAACTTATCTTAATCTTTTATCAAGTTTAAAGTTAAATCTCGCCATAGAGGGCTTTGATATAACAGATTTGTAAAACAACATTGTAGATTTTTAACTATCGTTAATTGTTTCACTCATCAGGGTTTTGGGGTTTTTATTTTTTTGTGCATATATTGGGGTTCTGGGTTCCTGTTTTTTGGTTTTGTGCAGGTTACACTGGGGGATTTTCAGATTTTTTTTAGATCTGAGCCAGATCTAGGCCTTGGAGGGTAAGATCTGGTCTCATGATCAAATTTGGTTGCAGATCTAAGCTGGATCTTTCCTCAAGGTTTAAATAATTGCAAGTGCATTCATTTTTAAAATTAAAAAAAAAATCTTTGATTCTGCTAGGTGAAAGGAGAATTTCGGAATTGGTGTGTGCCTGCAAGTTTTCGATGCTCGTCTGTTGCTTGGCTTTCTACGCTGCCCTCATTTGCTGCTCTTTGTTGTCTGCACGTGTTCCCTTCTCCTCATCGCTGCCATTTTTCCTATGCATCCTCATTCCTCACACATTTCCTGCCCTCTGCCTGTCCACAAACTAGCTTTGTCCTGCCTGAGTTTTCTTCATTTCCATTCCTCAACCTTCCTTACGCTGTCCAAATCCCTCACACAGTCCTTCGTTCCTACATTCCCGCATCCATTTCTGCCTGTGTGTTGTCTCCCCTCTACAACTTCAACTTCCAGCTTCTTCATTCATCCACTGCCCTTTCCTTTCGTTGCCCACATCTCCTCATGTTGCATCCATATCCTTCACACATTTCTCCTCCAACCTCCATTCGACCCTCGACGGTTGCCATTTCCTCGACTCCCTACGCTGCTTCTTCCTCCGGCTTGGCTGCGTTCAAACCCAACGCATAACCTAAGTTACATTTTGATTCATTTTTTGTTTAGATTTAGATTGTAAAGTTTGGATTTATTTAAAATTTAACTAATCTTCATTTAATATTTTAAGGTTGATTCTTTTCATAAAATTCGATTTTATTTTTATTTTTGTTTTACTTTTGTTTAAAATCAAATTAGATTTTTTTTAACTTTTAAAACCTTTGACATTTAAAAGATTAAAAAAAATAAAAATAAAAATAAATTTAAAAATTTAAAAAACTTTAACTTTTAATTTTTGTTTATTTTAAGTATGAGGGGGTTCTGCAGTGCATTATATTTGATATCATTTTTGGGATTCAACTGCATTAAGTAAGTCATTC
The DNA here is from genome assembly GCA_034641835.2 of Pinus albicaulis. Taxonomy (NCBI): domain Eukaryota; kingdom Viridiplantae; phylum Streptophyta; class Pinopsida; order Pinales; family Pinaceae; genus Pinus; species Pinus albicaulis. Next base: position 601,394,365 of record CM076573.1, read on the forward strand.
AACTATGACTATTTCCATGAGAGGTAGTCGTAACTGACTAATTTCTCATGATTTTTGAATAGTCCACTTAGCACTCATTGAATCGGGAGATGCTCACATGGGTGAAGAAGTGGGATTGAAACTAGTGAAATGAAACACATAGCGTCAATCATCAGTTATGGGGCTTGCACCCGGTAACCAGGAATTCTCGAGAGGTCACCCATCCCAGAACTCCTCTGGCTCAAGTGCGCTTAACTGTGGAGTTTTCCCCACAATCAAGCCCACTTAGCTTGCTACCCCATTTGCAAAACCTTAGCAAGTATTGTGCCTCATGAGCCATTCAAGTAGAGATCCCTTTACTCTTTGTATTTTAAGTATGAGGGGATTCCGCAGTGCATTATATTTGATATCATTTTTGGGATTCAACTGCATTAAGTCATTCAACTATGACCATTTCCATGAGAGGTAGTCGCAACTGACTAATTTCTCATGATTTTTGAATAGTCCACTTAGCACTCATTGCATCGGGTGATATTCACAGGGGTGATGAAGTGGGATTGAAACTAGTGAAATAAAACACATAGCGTCAATCATCACTTATGGGGCTTGCACCCGGTAACCAGGACTTCTCGGGAGGTCACCCATCCCAAAACTCCTCTGGCTCAAGCGCGCTTAATTGTGGAGTTTTCCCGACAATCAAGCCCACTTAGCTTGCTACCCCATTGCAAAACCTTACCAAGTATTGTGCCTCATGAACCATTCAAGTAGAGATCCCTTTACTCTTTGTATTTTAAGTATGAGGGGGTTCCCGCAGTGCATTATATTTGATATCATTTTTGGGATTCAACTGCATTAAGTAAGTCATTCAACTATGACCATTTACATGAGAGGTAGTCGTAACTGACTAATTTCTCATGATTTTTGAATAGTCCACTTAGCACTCATTGCATCGGGTGATGCTCACAGGGGTGAAGAAGTGGAATTGAAACTAGTGAAATGAAACACATAGCTTCAATCATCACTTATGGGGCTTGTACCAGCCCAAAACTCCTCTGGCTCAAGCGCGCTTAACTGTGGAGATTTCCCCATAATCAAGCCCACTTAGCTTGCTACCCCATTTGCAAAACCTTAGCAAGTATTGTGCCTCATGAACCATTCAAGTAGAGATCCCTTTACACTTTGTATTTTAAGTATGAGGAGATTCCGCAGTGCATTATATTTGATATCATTTTTGGGATTCAATTGCATTAAGTAAGTCATTCAACTATGACCATTTCCATGAGAGGTAATCGTAACTGACTAATTTCTCATGATTTTTGAATATTTCACTTAGCACTCATTGCATCGGGTGATGCTCACAGGGGTGAAGAAGCGGGATTGAAACTAGTGAAATGAAACAGATAGCGTCAATCATCACTTATGGGGCTTGCACTCGGTAACCAGGACTTCTCGGGAGGTCACCCATCCCGGAACTCCTCTGGCTCAAGCGCGCTTAACTGTGGAGTTTTCCCCACAATCAAGCTCACTTAGCTTGCTACCCCATTTGCAAAACCTTAGCAAGTATTGTGCCTCATGAACCATTCAAGTAGAGATCCCTTTACTCTTTGTATTTTAAGTATGAGGGGGTTCCCGCAGTGCATTATATTTGATATCATTTTTGGGATTCAATTGCATTAAGTAAGTCATTCAACTATGACCATTTCCATGAGAGGTAGTCGTAACTGACTAATTTCTCACGATTTTTGAATAGTCCACTTAGCACTCATTGCATCGGGTGATGCTCACAGGGGTGAAGAAGTGGGATTGAAACTAGTGAAATGAAACACATAGCGTCGATCATCACTTATGAAACCCCACCCCGATGGCTGGAACTTCCGGGAGGTCACTATCCAGACCCTCAATCTAATGATCATGTGTGATTTTCACAATCAAGCCCACTTAGCTTGCTACCCCATTTGCAAAACCTTAGCAAGTATTGTGCCTCATGAACCATTCAAGTAGAGATCCCTTTACTCTTTGTATTTTAAGTATGAGGGGATTCCGTAGTGCATTATATTTGATATCATTTTTGAGATTCAATTGCATTAAGTAAGTCATTCAACTATGACCATTTCCATGAGAGGTAGTAGTAACTGACTAATTTCTCACGATTTTTGAATAGTCCACTTAGCACTCATTGCATCGAGTGATGCTCACAAGGGTGAAAAGCGGGATTGAAACTAGTGAAATGAAACACATAGCGTCAATCGTCAGTTATGGGGCTTGCACTCGATAACCAGGACTTCTCGGGAGGTCAACCATCCTGGAACTCCTATGGCTCAAGCGCGCTTAACTGTGGAGTTTTCCCCACAATCAAGCCCACTTAGCTTGCTACCCCATTTGCAAAACCTTAGCAAGTATTGTGCCTCATGAACCACTCAAGTAGAGATCCCTTTACTCTTTGTATTTTAAGTATGAGGGGGTTCCCGCAGTGCATTATATTTGATAACATTTTTGGGATTCAACTGCATTAAGTAAGTCATTCAACTATGACCATTTCCATGAGAGGTAGTCGTAATTGACTAATTTCTCACGATTTTTGAATAGTCCACTTAGCACTTATTTCATCGGGTGATGTTCACAGGGGTGAAGAAGCGGGATTGAAACTAGTGAAATGAAACACATAGCGTCAATCATCACTTATGGGGCTTGCACTCGGTAACCAGGACTTCTCGGGAGGTCACCCATCTCGGAACTCCTCTAGCTCAAGCACGCTTAACTATGGAGTTTTCCCCACAATCAAGCCCACGTAGCTTGCTACCCCATTTGCAAAACCTTAGCAAGTATTGTGCCTCATGAACCATTCAAGTAGAGATCCCTTTACTCTTTTTATTTTAAGTATGAGGGGATTCCGCAGTGCATTATATTTGATATCATTTATGGGATTCAACTGCATTAAGTAAGTCATTCAACTATGACCATTTCCATGAGAGGTAGTCGTAATTGACTAATTTCTCATGATTTTTGAATAGTCCACTTAGCACTCATTGCATTGGGTGATGCTCACAGGGGTGAAGAAGTGGGATTGAAACTAGCGAAATGAAACACATAGCGTCAATCATCACTTATGGGGCTTGCACCCGGTAACCAGGACTTCTCGGGAGGTCACCCATCCCAGAACTCCTCTGGCTCAAGCGTGCTCGCTTGGCCGGAGTTTCCCTCTAATCCGGCCATAGCTTGCTACCCCCATTGCAAAACCTTAGCAAGTATTGTACCTGCTTGAACCATTCAGTAAGGATTCCTTTACTCTTTGTATTTTAAGTATGAGGGGCTTCTCGCAGTGCAGTATATTTCGTCATGTTTCAGGATTCAATGCCGCATTAAATGATGTTAATGTCGACCATTTTACTGAGCGTAGTTGTAATAACATTTCTCGCAGTTGCAGACCGTCCTTGGCACTCATTGTACGGAGTGCTCACGGAGGTGAAGAGGTAGAATTGAAACTGGTGAAATGAAACATAGCGTCGATCATCGATTATGGAGCTTGTGAGCTTGCCGTGCTTGGGAGGGGCAGAGGGAGGTCTGCCATCCCCAGAACTACTCTGGCTCAAGCGCGCTTAATTGTGGAGTTTTCCCCACAATCAAGCCCACTTAGCTTGCTACCCCATTTGCAAAACCTTAGCAAGTATTGTGCCTCATGAACCATTCAAGCAGAGATCCATTTACTCTTTGTATTTTAAGTATGAGGGGATTCTGTAGCGCATTATATTTGATATCATTTTTGGTATTCAACTGCATTAAGTAAGTCATTCAACTATGACCATTTCCATGAGAGGTAGTCATAACTGACTAACTTCTCATGATTTTTGAATAGTCCACTTAGCGCTCATTGCATCAGGTGATTCTCACAGGGGTGAATAAGTGGGATTGAAACTAGTGAAATGAAACACATAGCGTCAATCATCAATTATGGGGCTTGCACCCGGTAACCAGGACTTCTCGTGAGGTCACCCATCCTAGAACTCCTCTGGCTCAGGCGCGCTTAACTGTGGAGTTTTCCCCACAATCAAGCCCACTTAGCTTGCTACCCCATTTGCAAATCCTTAGCAAGTATTGTGCCTCATGAACCATTCAGGTAGAGATCCCTTTACTCTTTGTATTTTAAGTATGAGGGGTTCCCACAGGGCATTATATTTGATATCATTTTTGGGATTCAACTGCATTAAGTAAGTCATTCAACTATGACCATTTCCATGAGAAGTAGTCGTAACTGACTAATTTCTCATGATTTTTGAATAGTCCACTTAGCACTCATTGCATCGGGTGATGCTCACAAGGGTGAAGAAGTGGGATTGAAACTAGTGAAATGAAACACATAGCATCAATCATCACTTATGGGGCTTGCACTCGGTAACCAGGATTTCTCGGGAAGTCACCCATCCCAGAACTCCTCCGGCTCAAACGTGCTTAACTGTGGAGTTTTCCCCACAATCAAGCCCACTTAGCTTGCTACCCCAATTGCAAAACCTTAGCAAGTATTGTGCCTCATGAACCATTCAAGTAGAGATCCCTTTACTCTTTTTATTTTAAGTATGAGGGGGTTCCCACAGTGCATTATATTTGATATCATTTCTGGGAATCAACCGCATGAAGTAAGTCATTCAACTATGACCATTTCCATGAGAGGTAGTCGTAATTGACTAATTTCTCACGATTTCTCATTCCATTTCCATAGGGTCTACCCCCCTTAGTCTGCTATAAGAAGACAACTTAAATAGAGAGATTGGGGATTAGGGTGACAACCCCCGATCTGAGCCGTTGTCGTGATGCCTAGACATTCTGTGTGACAACAGACTCTAATCAAGACTTCTTCCAAACTCAAAAATGATTTCAAGTATCTTGTTACGAGATTACAATAGATTTCTTAGTGCAAGAGTTATAGACACATTAAGGGAGGAGGTTTCACAAGTTGGCTCACTATGTTAAGCCTTGCACTGTGTGAATATATATGATTCAGATTCTCTTACCTATGGATATTCATGCATAGATCTTACAAACATTCGTCAATCTCATACCACAAATCCTTGTCTATTATGTCATTCCATAAGTCGGCTCACCCTTTGGTTTACTAGGTTTGAATCTTGCATATATTTATGCTCAGAATAGTTGACCAAAATCTCCTCTTTTATACACAAAACTGTCATTTCTTCATAGATCTATACCATTGTACATATTATGGTTCTATTGTCACTTGAGTATGTTGGCAAAATTATGATTGTGGGAGAGTGAAGGAAGTCTTGACTCCCTTCTTGTTTAGTCATACGTCTTTGGATCTGCTTGAGACTATTTTGTGCTCAGAACTTCGATGTCTTGGTAAACTCAATGCTTCCTTTACATAGCTCAGACTAGGTATTCGTCATGCACAGGTGTAGAAAAAGGCTTAATCTCAACAATACTCTTGTTCTTGAATCTCTATTATGCACATGTATATCCTCTTTCAAATAGTGCTTTCAGGTCCTTTTGAAAGGTGACAAAGGGTAGCCTTTTAGGTCTTCAAAAAGAGACTCATGCACATGCCTTTCAACTTGAGACTATGATCACTCAAAACTTGTCCAAAACGAAGGCTTCATAGTTGAATTTAGGATCCTTTCATATGCAAGTGAAATTTATGTCTCAATCCTCTTGTAACAATACTAATGCTAAGAATGAAACTCGGTATTGAATTTCTATGCACAGGTATAGAGAGAGGATCTCAATCCTCTTGAAATCATAAAGGATAACTTTCTTCTAGGATTTACAATAAAGGTTTATGCTCATACTTCTTTAGTAATACTTATAACCTTTTGAGGAATATTTGACATCTTTCCAAGATGATAGATAATAAATAGACCTTATGACGTCTTGTCTTGACTACAGTAGCATGCAATTTTGAAGACTTCATATCTCGTAAAATTACCTCAGACCTTTGCTTACTTTGTCAAGATGCTTGGCATTTCTTGAGCTCCTCAAATAGCCTTTTGGTCCTTAAAGATGAGATTCCTTAAGTTCTTGCTCTTCTTGAGTAAGTCTGTGGTTATGTCACAAAGAAGAGGGCTACTAGAATGAGCCCAAAACTTCGCGTTCTTGTTTGATAGGTTCGGTCCAAGAAGCGAAGGCCTTCTATCTATTCAGTCTTCAAGAAAAGTTCTTATATCCCTCCAAAACCCTCTCTCCTTTCTGTCTATACTATTGACCTTATCTCTACAATTAGGGCTAGTAATTATGCCCAAAATTTTGTTCTAGCCTTCACAAATTCAGACTAGGGAATTCACTCTTCTTGAGATGAGATGGTGCCAAGTTGATCTTCTTTTCTGCCTTCACTTCAAAGCCCTAGGTCTGATACCATGTTGAGAAATCTAGGGCAGAGAGTTAGAGTATTTATTAACTTGATTTATCTTTAATCCTTGACATTTTCTTGTGATTTATATTAGGACATTACCATCATTATTTAGTTTTGTTCATCATCAAGACAAATGCCAATAAGAAGATCACAATGCAAACACAAGAACACCAGAAATAGGCTCCAAGCCACAAGGGGAAAACCTAAAAATCTCTTCTTATAGAATCAATTCAATGAAGACTTCCAGGATCTTGAACCAAGACCAATCCTTCCCAGAGATGAGCCAGCCAAAACCCCAAACAATATTTCTGTAAAATCAGGACTGAGGAAACCCTAGGTCCTCCAACAAACTCACACGTGTGAGCAGATAAGGATTTCAATAATATAAATTCACTTCCCTCACTTCTTCGCTGAACTCCTAACAATTTTGCTTCTCCTCCTTGCGGGATCAGACCTCCTCCTTTGCTTAGATAAGAAATCGTTCGATGTGTGTGTGTCTCGAAGTGGGCGTGAGCTCCTCTTTATATAGGCTTCTTTTGAGGGCGGATTAGGCCTTTCTATGCCATCCTGAGGAGGTTGGCTGACTCTATCTCTTGGAGACTTCTAGACTCATTATATTACGTAAATAATTTTTCCTTTTTAATATATGAACCCTTCAAGGGCTAAGACATCATGACTTGACTCTGACTTGACTCAACAAACCCCTAGAGTACTCAATGGGTGCTTTGACCTAGGACAAATTACTATGGGTAAGAAACCCATTTAACAATCAATAATTTTCTTTTACAATAAATACTTCTTTTTCTTTTTCTTTTGGCAAGTACATATATAATTAGATCAAGTCATGACTCAAGTACAATTATGAAGATTGGCACTAGTTACATTTCAACATATATATATATATATATATTCTACCAACCCAAACCCATCTTAACAGTGGATCTACCAAGCGTCGAGAAGGATCAAATCTCTTGAGGTGTAAACCTCTTTTAGAGTGAAGAGAGATTTGATCCCTCTCGTTGATTGGTAGATCCAGAGGTAAGATGGATCTAGGTTGGTAGCCCCCCAAGTTAAGTTGAAGCCCCACGGCTAATGGACCATGAGTTAGTTATGCCTTGATGGGTATCAAGGACATTTAATGTAAATTTTTGGTGAGTGATTATAAAAGTTGACTTTCAAGGTTACTTGAAAAGTGTTTACACAATGTTTTGGGGTGTTGCATGAAATTTGGGGTATATGGTGTAAGATCAACCCCTTGATGGTCTATGATGAATTTGCAAATGTGAGATTGTTTTTGATGGTTTTTCACATCGAACATGGCTTACTCAATGGTTGCTTGAGCTGAATTGGTGCTTGCATGATATTCTTCCCTAGGGCATTAGAGATCTCTAGATAGGTTAGGTGACATTCTAAATGATGGCGACATGGAGATGGTTACTTACATGGAAAACACTTTGCTTAGGAGTAGGAGTGTTTTTAATTTTGGAAGGCATCGGGCCCTAGACAACATAGGGTAATTTGGATGCTTGCATATGGAGTCTTGAAGTTTACTTCATAGTGTTCATGTAGGGGGAATGGACCTAGTGGAATACATGGCTTAAGAGGTTTGTTGGAGTCTTTGGAGGCTTGTAGGAGCATTGGACACACCTTGTGGAGTGGATCCTTACTTGTGGATGACATCACCTTAGAGCTTGACATGTGTACTCTTGGAGTGTAGTGCTCCACATGTATGAGCCTACATTTGTTATTATGGGTTTCTTGTAAGGGCATAAGTCGACATAAATTGTTGGCTTCCCTCATTTATAGAGGAAGGAGAGAGTCCTTCACTCTTTATTCTTGTGTAGATATGTGATCAGGAGGAGCCTATCACTGCTCTTTATTTTTGATCTTCTATTGTACTTAATCTCTCTCTTAGAGTTGCTAGGGTTTCTTGAGCTTCATGGAGTATCTCAAAGACTAGGGTTAGGGTTTCATCCCTTGGATATTTGGAGATCAAGGTTTTGAAATGAAATCCTAAGTTGTACTTGGTGAAGAGAAGAAGAGGAGATGTTGCCTATGTGATGCACGCTTGTTGGATCTTTGGTGTGAGTTAGTGTTTTCATTCTTTTCCCTAGCTAAGGATTTAGAGAGCTATGAGATTGTGCTAGCCTTGTGATAATGGTTATGCTATGTACATGAACTTCATATTTATGCATATTAGTGAAGTTTCCATGAGAGAATTTCCATAAAACAAGATCACTAAGAAATGTGCACTTAACGAGAGTCCATTCATTAGAGGAAAATTTAGCCTAAAAGTGCCCATGAAATTTTCACGTAATTTCCATGTCATAATATGTAAACCAATCAAAATACTTTAAATTAAAAAAGAGGTACATGTAAATATTTTGGAGGGAAAAGAAGAAAAACTATTATTTTAAGTGTATTTTTGGCTTATCTCGTTATAGGTTTACTCAAATTTCAATTGTAGACACTCATTGGATGCTAATTAAATTTCACATCTAACGAGTACCCATTATGCATACTTTTGAGAAGACCCACAGTGATAAAAATTGCAGATACATTAAAAAACGTGTTAATAAAAATTGCTTATATCCATGTTCCAAAGGACAAACAAAAGAAGCTAGATTCGACAAGAATTAAAGGGATATTCGTTGGCTACATTCTTTCTTCAAAGGCATATAGAATCTACCTCAAGGAAGGAAGACATATTGAAGTAAGCAGGGACGTTATATTTGATGAAAATCATGCCTACAAAAGATCCAAAGATATTCCTATTGATTCTGATGATGAATACATACCACTATTCGAAGAAGAAGAGCACCACGACAAACCTACTACAATCCAAGAAGAAGAAGAATAAGAAGGACCAAGTGATCCTATTCAACCTGTGATCATACCTGAGACCAAGGAAGAGGACAGATTGGTTAAAATCTACTCTTGAATATGCCGAAGGACATGGAGCTGCGAGAGGAAATTTTAGAGAAAGCAAAAGACCAAAAATATATTCTTGATATGCTGCATACATGACAAAACTCATAGAAGCTGAACCAACTACATTTGAAGAAGTTGTTCATCAAGAAGTATGGAAGAAGAAAATGCAGGAATAATATCAATCCATCATGAAGTTTTGGGGTTTGGGAAATCGTTCCTAGACCAAGTGATAAATCGGTTGTCACTTCTAAATGGATCTACAAGATCAAGCACGTTGTTGATGGAAGCATAGACAAGTACAAAGCTAGATTCGTTGTAAGGGGTTTTTCTCAAAAGGAAGGCATAGATTATGAAGAAACCTTTGCACCTATTGCAAGATATACTGCTATAAGATCCTTGGTTTCATTGGCTCCTACAATGGGATGGAATATCCATCAAATGGATGTAAAAACAACATTTGTGAATGGAACCATCAATGAAGGAGTATACATTGAACAACTTGAAGGCTTTGAAATAAATAGCAAAGACACCCATGTTTTTAGACCTAATAAGGCTCTATATGGCTTGAAGTAAGCTCCTAGGGCATGGCATGCAAGAATGGATGCATACCTTCTAAGCATCGGATTCGTCAAAAGTATTGCTCATCCAAACCTCTACATCAATGTTGTGGATAATGAGCCAGTCATTATTCTACTATATGTGAATGATCTATTTTTTACCGGTGTAGAGAAAAGGATACAAGAATGCAAGAAGATGCTGGTACCCATGTTTGAGATGAAGGATCTGGTGCATTATTACCTAGGTCTGGAAGTATGGCAGAAACCTAGGGAGATATATTCGGGGCAAGGAAAGTATATAATCAAGTTGTTGCGGAAATTCGGTATGATAGATTCCAAGCCCATGACTACTCCCATGATCACCAATCTCAAGAAGTTAAGAAGCTCTAACTCATGTCTCGTAGATCCTACCACCTATCATAAGTTGGTGAGTTCTTTAATGTATCTGGTAAATACTAGACCGAATATATGTTTTGCTGTGAACATTCTTAGTCAATTTCAGTTGGAGACTTGTCATGATCATTTGATAGCTTCCAAGCATATATTAATATATCTATGTGGCACTATACATCACTGCCTGAAGTACGACACCAAGGAAGTCAATTTTGACAGTTTTTACAGACTCTGATTGTGGTGGCAGTGAGACCGATGGAAGAAGCACTACAGTTCAATGTTTTAGTTTGGGATTTGCTATGATTTCATGGATGAGCAAAAAGCAAGATCCTGTTGCTTTGAGTAGTGCTGAAGCAGAGTATGTGGCTGCATGTGAAGTAGGAAAGGAGGTTGTATGGTTGAGGAAACTTCTGTCAGATTTGTTTGGAAAGCCTCTAAATCCTACTGTGGTAAATTGTGACAATCAAAGATGCATCAAGATGTCTGAAGATCCCGTGTAACATGCAAAGACAAAACATATCAACAGTAAGTGCCACTACATTAGAAGCTTGGTATAGGATGGGATCGTGAAGCTACAATATGTCTTGATTGACAATCAGGTAGCTGATTTGTTAACAAAGTCTCTTCCTAATAAGAAGTTTGAATATCTTAGAAGCATGCTTGGTTTAGTTGATATTACTAATTTTGTTGATGAAAAATGTTGGAAGAGGTTTGTTGAGGCTTTGTGTGTAATACACATTGCCTGGGAGGACATTTGGCCACCCTGTGTGTTGATGTCTAGTTCCCGAAGTAGGGAGGGTGGCGTTGTTGAAACCTTAGTTAAACTAAGAGGGGGGGTGAATCAGTTTAACACATTCATGAACTTTTAAAACTTTCCATTAAGCTTATTTACAACTTAATTTCATGATCAACTTTATATGTGAACAATCTTAATATGTGAGCAGCAAGTATTAAGATAATGTGACAACAAACTTACTATGAGAGTAGCAAGTATTTTGCAGATTGAATAAATCATATCAACACATAAGCATCACACATAGAGACAACAGATATAAGTGGAAAGCCATAAAGGGAGAAAACCACATCTTATTATTGTTGTGATGCAAAGGCAAGCTCCAACTCCCTCTCACCATTGATTTTCTGTAGGCACCAACCTATAGGAGGCTTCTACCTCAATTCTGCAAGCTACAACTTGCATGGAAGCTCCAACTCCCATCAATTTTCTGGAGGCACCAACCTACAGGAGGCTTCAACCTCAGTCAGCTACAACTGACATCTATCAAGCTACAACTTGATAGGGAAGCTCCGACTTCCTTAATATTTCAAAAGAAAACACTTGCTGATTTACCTTGGATATCAACTCTGTTCTGTACCATCTTCACTGCTGTGCACCAGCCTTCATATCTGTTTTATCTCATCTCTGACTCTTCACAACATCTCTATCTGCTCCTCCTTCTCCTTATCTTCTCTGCATCAATTCTGCATTCTCTAACTTTCTTTTGCATATCAATGTGATATCATATATAGAGTTTATCACATGACTGTTTATATCCCTCAGGGAATTTGAAGTGAATAGCCCTAACTCTTTGCCTTCTACCTTCTCATTTCTTTTACCAGCTCATTCAGAAAAAATATAACAATATGTATTAATTCAATATTACAGTGGGATTTTTGTTTTCCTCCGGAGACTTGCCAATGCATCACAAACAATATAAAATCAATTACAACATTTACATTCACAATTTCAGTTACACACATTAATTTCACTTAGCTCCTTTTCTGGCTTTTGGCTTTGCTGGTTTTGTCTTTTTTGCTGCTGTCATATAACTGTTTTGCATACCTCTGCTGTTAACTGCCTTTTTCAGTTTCTAAACACTCTCCTGCTTTCTGTGCTCGTACACCTGTCAAAACCACATTCTCATCCCTGTGCATATTCACCTGTTCACTGTCTGGGCAATTTCTGTTCATTGCGGAAGTTCTTTTATAAATTAGTTCACTGTTCACTGTGAGTTATACAGCCATACAGCCAATTATATTAGTGGAGGATTTTTCTCTTTATATCCTCACACCTATGGTTAAAACCATAGTCAAAACCCAACTCATAATATGTCGAATCAATATTCGAATATTCCAACCAAAACATTATATAAGTCACTGCATATACTCTGTTTTACAACTTAAACTCAGGCTTTAATTCTTCTATGCGGAGGCTTTAATTTCTTTTCTGCTTTAAGCCTTTGGTTAAAACCATATTAGGACCATTGCATGCATATTTGAATTAATATTTAAATAAATCATAGAAACACAGAGTAACAACCGATTATATAAGCAGACCTTTACTTTTCTTTCTGTGGTCAAAATCATATGATAAAGCCCGTAGCGTATCTCAATAATCTTTACCTTGAATACATGATTATGAAACCATATGTATATGTATCGGGCCCCACAGTCTATTCACCACGTATCAAACATTCACCAGCATTTGTAAACAAATTGAATTCTTCGGGCCCACAACAGCTCCATACCCACATATGCAACCTTTGAACATGCACCCTTTATGATACTTCATCTCAATGATAATATATTAATATATATTTCCTCCTCCGTCAGACACTTAAAGGTATACAGGCTTTGGTTGAACCACAACACGATTTAAAAATTTCATTCGGGCCCACTTAAGATTTTATATCATTCCCAGAAGTTCGACCCTTAATGCAACCATACATATATATATCGGCCTTTTTCTATATGGAGAATTATCTTCCTTTTCTATATGATTTTGAAATCATATGTTGGAACCCACTTGTTCCAAAGTCCACGCCTTTAATTTATTTCCAAATGAAATGCGCCTTTTGAACAGTCTTACCATAAAAACCCTTCATTTTATTTTCAGCACTACTATATAGTCTCCGCCTCATCCAAGGTTCCTCTCGTAGTTCAATTCATTATTTTTATTACCAAAGTATGAACTTTGGTCCCACTATGTGTAATTGCATACGTATCCGCCTCCTCTCGTGGGACATTATAACAAAAACCTTTGGTATTACCCAAGTGATAACATATATAATCGTTTTCGGGTCCACTGCACTTTATTAAACCCAGATAACCTTATAACTCGGTACACATAAAAGTCTGGCCCACAGCATATTTCAACTCCTTTGAATCGATATCCAACGCTTCATAAAACTCAGACTTCAATATATACAAAGAGGGGCCCACACTCACTTACCATATATACGTATCTTGTTTCATCGACTGTGCAGCTTGTTTATCATCTGACGGTCAACTTGTTATCGCGTTCCAAACTCCAATTGGGTGCACATTCGACAGCAATCGCATAACTAACATGCACGCGGGTTAATTCACCATAATCGCGCAATGAACTAGGCCTCGATAGTTAAACTACCCCTCGCATCCAACGGTCGCTGTTTTATCGCATCGACTCCGATGATCCAACGGACGTAATGCAATTTCGCATTTTTTATTGGTCCAAGCTTTAATGCTTCAAATTTACGCGAAAGTCGCGGTTTTCAAATACCACCCAAATACACGTGTCATGCTCTGACGTATATCGCGTTTTTATTTCGAAATCCGCTTACCACTTTTAAAAAGTCCGAATCCGCTGGTTTCTCATCTCCGGGTTTACTATTCCTTCACGGTTTCATTCGTGACTCAGGGTTCCTGTTTTTATAATTTCGCTTCAACTGTTTATTTAACCTCCATTCTTCGTTTAAATATACAGTTTGTGCATTAACCCATATATATATATATATATAACTCCACTGTTATTTTGTTTTTCGGTTCCTCCCTTTCTGCATGGTTCCGCATCTTCTATTTTCATTTCACAATTGATTTGTTAACGGCTTTGCCTCGGATACATTTCTTTGTAGCTTCCGCCTCTCACCATCGCATATAAACCGTTCCATTTTATTCTTTGTATTCTCTGTCTCTGTACTCTCTGTCTCTGTGCATGACTGTTTCACTGTTTCACTGTACTCTCTGTATTCTTTGTCTCTGCATCCTCTGTCTATTCTGCTGCCCTGTCAAATGACCCTGTCTTTGCTGAGTTGCTTCTTCAGATGACCCCTTTTCACAGCTGCTCGACCTTCTCTACATCTTTTCTCCTTGTCAACATTTCCAACGGTTTTCTCTTGCTATCTCCTTTGTTTCTATGCTGCTCCTTTTGTCTCTCTTCTGCTTCTATGTTGCTATTTTGCTTCTTTCTTTGCTACCCCTGCTACTCTGCTATTTTGCTTCTCTCTTTGCCATCAATGACAACATTTCCAACAGTCTCCCCCTTTGGCATTGATGGCAACACATCCAATGCTTCCTCCAAGTCTTCCTCTGCCTCTCTTCTTTTGCTTGCTTTTCCTCCCCCTTTGACATCAATGGCAAAGGGTTGCACATTTTCTAGTGAAGTTTTTAAATCTTGTCCATTTTATTCTGATCTTGAGGACCTGTTTCATGCCCTCCTTACTTGCTCTGGCTCTTTTGTGACTCTCTTTGTTGACTGATCTCCCCCTGGAATGATGGTTTCTTTTCTGTTCTCCCTCCGGAATGCTGCTTTCTCTTCCTGTCAAAGAGTAGCATCTGTAGACACTACCCCTAGTTTGTCTCTCAGATATTCGAATGGTTCTCTAGCAAGAGGTTTTGTGAATATATCTGCTGTTTGTTCTTTTGTTGGCACATATTCCAACTTCACTACCTTTTGTGCTACTTGTTCTCTGAGAAAATGGTACTTGATTGGGATGTGTTTAGTTTTTGAATGAAGTACATGATTTTTTGATATACTTATTGCACTTGTATTATCACATTTGATAGAGATTGGTTCATCAATGCTTACCTTCATGTGTTGGAGGGTTTGCTTCATCCACATGACTTGTGTGCAACATGCTGCTGCTGCTATGTATTCTTCTTCTGCTGTAGATAGAGAGATAGATGTTTGTTTCTTGCTTATCCATGCCACCAGACTTTTTCCCAAATAGAATGCACCTCCACTTGTGCTTTTCCTGTCATTCACACAGCTGGTCCAATCTGCATCTGTATATGCTGTCAAAGTGAAGCTCTTGCCTTTTGGATACCATAGCCCATACTGTGCAGTTCCTTGTAGATATCTAAATATTCTTTTGACTTCTAGGAAGTGATTTTGTTTTGGTGTTGGTTGATATCTAGCCACAAGTCCTACTGCCAACATAATGTCTGGTCTAGAAGCTGTCAGGTATAGCAGACTTCCTATTATGGATCTGTAATGTCTTTGATCTATATCTGCAGATCCATCATCAGCACATAGCTTGCATCTAGTGATCATGGGAGTTGACACAAGTTTGCAGTATTCCATTTTGAACCTTTTCAACATTTCTCTTAAGTATTTTTCTTGTGAGATGAATGTACCTGTGTTCTTTTGCTGAATTTGAAGTCCTAAGTAGAAGGTGAGCTCTCCAATCATAGACATCTCAAACTCTGATTTCATCTCTTCAGCGAATTCTTTTGCTAACTCATCTTTGTTGCTTCCAAACATGATGTCATCTACATACACTACTGCAATCAGGAGTTCATTTTCATTGGCCTTTATGTACAAATTGTTGTCTACTCCTCCTCTCTTAAAGCCTTGCCTTTGCAAGTACTTGTCCAGTCTTGAATACCATGCACAAGGAGCTTGTTTCAGCCCATATAGGGCTTTCTTTAATCTGCACACATAGTCTTCTTTATCTGTTAATGAGAATCCTTCAAGTTGTTCCATGTAGACTTCTTCTTCTAAATCTCCATTTAGGAAGGCAAATTTCACATCCATTTGATATACTTTGAAGTCATGGTAGCATGCAAAGGCCAAAAGCATTCTGATAGCTTCCATTCTGGCTACAAGGGCAAATATTTCGTCATAATCAATACCTTCAATTTGTGAATATCCCTTGCATACAAGTCTGGATTTATTTCTGATTACCTGCCCTTATTCATTCATCTTATTCTTGAATACCCATTTTGAGCGTATGACATTTTTCTCAGTGGGTCTTGGAACTAATTCCCAGGTATTGTTCTTCTCAATTTGGTCCAGTTCTTCATTCATAGCATTCACCAATATTTGTCCTTGCTGGCTTCTTCAAACTTCTTTGGCTCTATTGGTGATAACATAGCTAGGTATACCTCTTATGTCTGTTCAGTTAGCTGTCTCCTTGTCTGGACTCCTACTCTCTTGTCCCCAATGATTTGATCTTCTGGATGGTTCTTTTGAGTGTATCTTGAGGGGCCTTTTGAGTTCAGTTCAGTATCTTCTATTATCTTGCTTATTTCATCATCATCTTGGTTCTCTTCTTCATGATCTTGTGGAGGATTGCTGCAACCTGTACTTCTTGTCTTGTTTGGTAGTTCTTCATCAAATCTTACATCAATGCTTTCCACAATTTTGCGAAGTGTTTTGTTGTAGCACTTGTAACCCTTACTCTTGGATGCATATCCTAAAAATATTCCTTCATATGCTCTTGCATCAAACTTTCCCAGATTTTCATCATTATTTTTTATGAAGCACTTGCTTCCAAAGACTCTAAAGTGCTTGATTGATGCTGGTTTACCATGCCAAAGTTCATAAGGAGTCTTGTCACTATTTGGTCTTAAATGATCTTTGTTAAGGATATGCACAGTTGTGTGTACTGCTTCTGCCCATAAGGTTTAGGGAATGTTACTTTCTTGCATCATGGCTCTGGCAATCTGTTGTACAAACCTGTTTTGTCTCTCTGCCACTCCATTCTGTTGAGGTGTACCTGTAATTGTAAACTGTTGTTTTATCCCATGCTCATTGCATATTTATGAAAAATCATAGTCTGTGAATTCACCTCCTCTGTTTGATCTGATGCACTTTAGCTTGCATCCTGTTTGATTTTGCCAATGCCTTGAATATCTTGAATTTCTTTAGTGCTTTCGATTTATACTAGATAAATGCAACCCATGTCATTCTGGAAAAATCATCTATTATCAGCATGAAATAAGATTCTCCACTTGGTGTTTTAGTTCTTGCAGGTCCACACAGGTCCATTGTGTATAAGCTGAAGTGGTCTACTTGTTGATAGCTCATCTTTGGCCTTAAAGGACGTGTGGGTCTGTTTGCCCAATTGGCAAGATTTACATATGGTATTTGAAGGCTTCTTTATTGCTGGTATATCTCTGACTGCTTTCTTCTTGCTCAGACTGATGATGTGGTCGAAGTTAAGGTGTCCCAATCTTCTATGCCATAACCATGACTCCTCAAGATTGCTAAGGTGGCATTCTTCATTCTCTTCTTTCACTATGTAGACATTACTTTCTGTTCGAACACTTTGATCAGGGTCTTTCTTGTGGTGCTTGATCTTACCTCACAGTCTTGTGCTCTAAAAAGAACTTCACAGCCTTTATCACACATTTGACTGACACTCGGCAAATTTGCTTTTAGCCCATCCACAAATAGTACATCTTGGGCCTCTCCTCTACCATTATCCAGACTGACTGAGCCTTTTCCTTTGATTTTCCCTACTTTATCATTGCCAAAAGTAACATTTCCAAATTTCTTTTCATCAAAGGTTATAAACTTGCTTCTATCTCCAGTCATATGCTTTGAGAAACCACTGTCCAAATACCACTGGCTTTTTAGGCCTTGAGCTATTAGAGCTAGGTCACATTTATTCATCTTATTTTTCTACTGCATGCATCCTTTTGTTTGTTATCTTTTCTGAGATGATGGGCCACATTCTCTAAGAGGACATTTGGAAGACATATGTCCAATTTTATGGCATACACAACATTTGATCATATTTTTAGCAGAATTATGAGTACGAGTAAAATCTCCATGATTCATAAACCTCCTTGAGGTTTTGAACATCAGTCTTTGTCCATATGTTCTGCATTCTATGTTTTTATGGCCAAATTCCTTATAGTAAAAACAGTATCCATGAAAGCACTTTGCATACCTGATGAAGGGTTGTCTTCTCCATTTGTTTGCTTGAGGAAGTCTTTTCACTGCTTGCATCCTTTGCTAGTTTGAATCGATTCTCCTTGTATGACAGTATGCAACAATATGTCCCAGCTTGTGGCAGGCATAACAAGTGGCATTTTTCATAGGAGGGAAGAATCTCCTTTGATGGCTTCCAAATTTGACATATTCAGGAGTATATGAGCCTTTTCCAGTTGACTGTTTATTTCTTTCATTCTGTCATTTGAGGTTCCTTCTGGTTTCTGTTTACTTCATTGCAGGTTTCTTCTTTTGTAGGAACCTTCTGAGCTGCTTTATTATCCTTCTCTGCTTTTACAAAAATGATATTTCTGTTTTCCTTTTCTTTGTCTTTGCTTGATTCTCCTTCATAGCCTATCCTAGTTTTTATCAGAGGAGATCTTTGAGCATCTAGAATTTCATCCAACTTATCAGAGCTTGTCATTTGAAGAGTATTTATTGACACTTTCCTTTGGGTGTTTTCTAATTTCTTCCTCAAGCATGCTACTTCTTCTTCCAATTTCTCTTGTTCCCGAATTTTATCCTTAATTTTCTTAAGTAAAATGTCTTCTACCTTCTTGGCTTCAACCTCTACTTTCAGCTGAATGAGGATTTCTGAATTTTGTTCTTCTCTTACATATTTGAGGAGAATGTCTTTCTGTTTTCTGCACTTTAGTTTGAGTCTGTCAATTTCCTCCAGGGCACTTCTTAGTTCCCCCTCAAGATCAACTTCACCTTCTTCCTCATCTTCTAGAAGGATTCCTTCAAGCTCTTCTATAGCCATTAATATAAATTCAGAGGTTCCTTCTTCACTTGAGGGTTCATCTGATTCTTCAGATGCACTGCTGTCTTGTTGAGCATAGAAAGACTTTCTATTGAATCTCTTCCCTTTCTGCCAGTTCTTTGATATGGTTTTCTCTGATTCTTGAGTCTGATTCTTTGTTTTCTTAAGAGGACACTTAGCAGCATAGTGTCCAACTCTTCCATAGTTAAAGCATTTAAATGGAAGTTTACCTTTATATTTACCTGAGCCTCTATCCAATTTCCTGAAAAATTTGGCCTCTTCTTCATCAGAGCAAGAGCATGTATCTTCCTTTTCTTCTTTCTTCTTCTCTGTCTTAAAAGCTGCCTCCCTCACATTTGACTTCCTCTGTGGCAGTCTCATCTCATAGGCTGTTAGATTTCCAAGTAATTGGTTCATGGTCAAGGTTTCCCAATCAGTTGTTTCTTCTATGGCAGAAACCTTGGGGTTAAAGCTGGATGGAAGAGATCTTAGAGTCTTTTGAACAATTACCACTTCTTTTATGTTTTCTCCAAGTGCTTTCATGTTATTCACAATTTCTACAACCCTTAAAAAGAAGCTGGCAATGTCTTCATAATCATTCATTTTTAAGTTTTCAAACTAAGCTCTATAGACTTGAAGTTTTGTTGTCTTCACCTTTTTGTCACCCTCATGGATGCTTTCTAGAGTATCCCACATGTCTTTGGAAGTCTTACTGTGCATTACTTTGATAAATTCTGCCTCACACAGTCCATTTAAGATTGCATTCATGGCTTTTGCATTAGCTACAAAATCTTGTTTGGCTTCTTTCTCTGAGTCAGTCGTCTTTGGGGCATATCCAAATTCCACAGCAGCCCAAACTTCTATTCCTAGAGACATTATGTATGTCCTCATTCTGATTTTCCAGAAGGCATAATTTACACCGGTGAAAAAAGGGGCTTTCTTGGTTGAGCATCCTTCTTGACTAGCCATCCTGGGGACCTAGAATCTCCTTCCAGTTGTTAAACTGATACAAAAGGAACTTGCTCTAATACCAATTGTTGAAACCTTAGTTAAACTGAGAGGGGGGGGTGAATCAGTTTAACACATTCATGAACTTTTAAAACTTTCCATTAAGCTTATTTACAACTTAATTTCATGATCAACTTTATATGTGAACAATCTTAATATGTGAGCAGCAAGTATTAAGATAATGTGACAACAGACTTATTATGAGAGCAGCAAGTATTAAGCAGATTGAATAAATCATATCAACACATAAGCATCACACACAGAGACAACAGATATAAGTGGAAATCCATAAAGGGAGAAAACCACATCTTATTATTGTTGTGATGCAAAGGCAAGCTCCAACTCCCTCTGACCACTGATTTTCTGTAGGCATCAACCTACAGGAGGCTCCTACCTCAATTCTGCAAGCTACAACTTGCACAAAAGCTCCAACTCCCATCAATTTTCTGCAGGCACCAACCTACATGAGGCTTCAACCTCAGTCAGCTACAACTTAATAGGGAAGCTTCGACTTCCTTACTCTTTCAAAAGAAAACACTTGCTGATTTACCTTGGATATCAGCTCTATTCTATACCATCTTCACTGTTGTGCACCAGCCTTCATATCTGTCTTATCTCATCTCTGACTCTTCACAGCATCTCTATCTGCTCCTCCTTCTCCTTATCTTCTCTGCCTCAATTCTTCATTCTCTAACCTTCTTTTGCATAGCAATGTGATATCATATATAGAGTTTATCACATGACTGTTTATATCCCTCAGGGAATTTGAAGTGAATAGCCCTTACTCTTTGCCTTCTGCCTTATCATTTTTTTTACTAGCTCATTCAGAAAAAATATAACAATATGTATTAATTTCAATATTACAGTGGGATTTTTGTTTTCCTCTGGAGACTTGCCAATGAATCACAAACAATATAAAATTAATTACAACATTTACATTCACAATTTCAGTTACACACATTAATTTCACTCAGCTTCTTTTCTGGCTTTTGGCTTTGCTGGTTTTGTCTTTTCTGCTGCTGTCATATAACTGTTTTGCATACCTCTGCTGTTCACTGCCTTTTTCAGTTTCTAAACACTCTCCTGCTTTCTGTGCTCGTACACCTGTCAAAACCACATTCTCATCCTTGTGCATATTCACCTGTTCATTGTCTGGGAAATTTCTGTTCATTGCGGAAGTTCTTTTATAAATTAGTTCACTGTTCACTGTGAGTTATACATCCATACAACCAATTATATTAGTGGAGGCTTTTTCTCTTTATATCCTCATCCAAGGTTCCTCTCGTAGTTCAATTCATTATTTTTATTACCAGAGTATGAACTTCGGTCCCACCATGTGTAATTGCATACATATCCACCTCTTCTCGTGGGACATTATAACAAAAACCTTTGGTATTACCCAAGTGATAATAGATATAATCGTTTTCGGGCCCACTGCACTTTATTAAACCCCAGATAACCTTATAACTCGGTCCACATAAAATTTTGGCCCACAACATATTTCAACTCCTTTGAATCGATATCCAACGCTTCATAAAACTCAGACTTCAATATATACAAAGAGGGGCCCACACTCACTTACCATATATACTTATCTTGTTTCATCGACTATGCAACTTGTTTATCATTCGACGGTCAACCTGTTATCACGTTCCAAACTCCAATTGGGTGCACATTCGACGACAATCGCATAACTAACATGCACGCGGGTTAATTAACCATAATCGCGCGATGAACTGGGCCTCGGTAGTTAAACTACCCTTCGCATCCAACGGTCGATGTTTTATCGCATCGACTCCAATGATCCAACAAACTTAATGCAATTTCGCATTTTTTATTGGTCCGAGCTTTAATGCTTCAAATTTACGCGAAATTCGTGGTTTTCAAATACTGCCCAAACACACGTGTCATGCTCCGACGTATATCGCGTTTTTATTTTGAAATCCGCTTACCACTTTTAAAAAGTCCGAACCCGCTGGTTTCTCATCTCCGGGTTTACTATTCCTTCACGGTTCCGTTCGTGACTCAGGGTTCCGGTTTTTATAATTTCATTTCAATTGTTTATTTAACCTCCATTCTTCATTTAAATATACAGTTTGTGCATTAACCCATATATATATATATATAACTCCACTGTTATTTTGCTTTTCGGATCCGCCCTTTCTGCATGGTTCTACATCTTCTATTTTCATTTCACAGTTGATTTGTTAATGGCTCTGCCTCGGATACATTTCTTTGTAGCTTCCGCCTCTCACCATCGCATATAAACCTTTCCATTTTATTCTCTCTATTCTCTGTCTCTGTACTCTCTGTCTCTGTGCATGACTGTTTCTCTATACTCTCTGTATTCTCTGTCTATTCTGCTACCCTGTCAAATGACCCTGTCTCTGCTAAGTTGCTTCTTCAGATGAACCCTTTTCACAGTTGCTCGACCCTCTCTACATCTTTTCTCCTTGTCAACATTTCCAACGATCTTCTCTTGCTATCTCCTTTATTTCTATGCTGTTCCTTTTGTCTCTCTTCTGCTTCTATGTTGCTATTTTGCTTCTCTCTTTGCTACCCCTGCTACTTTGCTATTTTGCTTCTCTCTTTGCCATCAATGACAACATTTCCAACAGCCATTGGTCATAGAGCTCTGACCTTGAATTACACACCTAGTTCCCTGGGTTTATGGTTAACAAGTAATCTTAATGGTACCTATGTTGAGATTTTGTGTAGTGGGGGTAGCATCGGATGTGCTCTAGCTCCCAAAATTTGTGGAGGGACTAGAGTACACATGATCTACAAGACCCAGAAAGGGATTTGGGAAATTTCATCTGGTTTGGGAGATATTTAATTAACTGATTATTTTAATGTATTTCCTAAGTTTAAACTTAGGAAAATTAAATAATTAAAGTTAATTAAATTAAACATGTGATGAAATTTTCTTAAGTCACATGGATCAAGCTTTCTTTTAATCTTAGCCATTGATTCAAGATCTGATTATGGCCGTTGGTTTCCCAACGAGAAAATTATAAAGGAAAGGCTTGGAATCATTTGTAAATACACACAGAGGCAGAGCACTGAAGATAAGTTGAGATTCTAGGGCAGGGTTTGCTAAGAATTCTCATAAGTGTTTCAGCGGCAGAGAGGGGAGTTTAGACAAAGGGGATGGTCTGATCCCTATGTCTAGAATCAACAAGAGACAAAGAGCAGCTTCAAAAAGGCAGCACAGAGAAGCAAAAGCATCAGCAGCTGCGCAGCGTAGGGGTAGCTTCAGCTATGCAAGTGTAGCTTCAGCTACGCAGGTGCTGCGCAGTCACTCCCAAGACAACATAAGGCAGCTGGAAACCCTCAGAGGTTACGCAGAGACCCTAAGGGGCAGCGTAGGGACTACATCACCCAGTCTAGAGTTACGCAGCCCTTTCCAGGCCAGTGTTGAGGGACGCAAGGGCCGCAGAGGCTGATACAGGGGCTTCAGGGGCAGCGCTGGGGTTTCTAGGGCCTAATTTTGGCTGATTCCTGTAAATCCCGTTTGAGGGTGTGGATCAGTTAATATTTTGGCTTTAGAACAGCCGGTGAGTTGCAGATCTATATTTGTTCTCTGTCGAGTTTTCCAGATTTGACTTTTTGATTCTCTAGAAGCATCCTTCTTTGGAAAGACCCACCTGAATACATCGCATCCAATATTGCTCACTTCTCATTTGCCATATTCTTTTCGATAATATGAGACACTACGTGGTATTTGACTCCATCCATTATCAACCGCTTAGTTCGCCCTTGATTTTCTTCGTACTTCTTTAGAGGATCTGCATTGGTTGGCACAGCTAGGACTTTCTCTGCATCTGATTCTCCAGAAGCATCCTTCTTTGTAAAGAACCACCTGAATACATCGCGTCCAATGTTGCCCACATCTCATTTGCCATATTCTTTCCGGTAATATGAGGCACGACATGGTCTTTGACTCCATCCATTATCAACCGTTTAGTTCACCCTTGATTTTCTTTGTACTTCTTTACAGTATCTGCATCGGTTGGCACGATTAGGACTTTCTCTGCATGGTCCTTGAGGCCATATTCATCCAAGACTGTCAGGATCCTGGCCCTCCAGATAACAAAGTTGGACATGTCGTCCAACCTATCCTGATCTCTCAGTCCATATGGCGCCATCTGCTCAGATCTGTCAGAATAGATGCTCTTCTCCCTCTTTCTGTTGCAATACTCAATAGAAATGTTGGATCTGGGTTTCTTGGCAAATAGAAACCCTCTCAAGTAGCTGCTCCCTCTGACAACTGATTTCCCTCTTGGAAATCTTCATCCAAACACAACCGGACAATACTCTCTGATCAACCTCCTGATCGAATCTCAGATTTGTTTGGCTCAGATCTGCTGAGTGTCTGTCTTCCTCCCACTCTTTTTTGACTTAGCTAGGCACAATTATGCATTGGCGGAATCTCCAACACACCAGCACTGCTTCTGGATCTTGGCAGGACTTCTCTGCAACAGGAAGAATGACTGGACTGTGTCTCACTAACTAGCCCAGTGTAGCCTCAACACTACTCAGAAGTGGACTACGTAACCCCAGACTGGGTGACGCAGTCCTTACGTTGGACTGGGAAGGCTCTGCATAATCCTGATGGCCTTCTGTAGCTACAGTGCTGCCCCTTCCTGGGTCTGCGTCCTCTTGTTGCCAAGCTGCCCTTTCCGGATCTCTACTGCTTCTGTTGCTGTCCCGCATAATTTTTTTTCTTCTGCTCATTTGTTGGAGATTCAACTTGATCTTCGATCGCTCTGATACCATGTGAAAATTCTACTATAGTATTATGGTTTACTTCTCCTACTTGATTAAATTATACAAGTTATCTTCAGAAATAAGATTCAGAAAATACCGAAGTAAACAATACTAACAACCTACACATGCAGATCATTTACTGAATATTACGCTCATTCAAACAAAGTGACACACTGATTTTTGGACATAAGTACCTGGAAAAACCAAAAGTGGGAAAATCGATGCAGCAAATATGAGGGTTTATTTTATTTAGATTATGAGTACAACAAATCTGGTTCACCCGACAGAGAATAAATGTAGATCTGCAGCTAACTTGCTGTTCTGAGACCAAAATTCTGATTGATCCACACCCTCAAACGGGATTTACAAGACTCATCCCGGATCTGGGCCTAGAAACCCAGTACCCCTGAAGCCCCAACATTAGCCCTGCTAGGCTCTGCGTGCCTCTGCGCTGCTCAGAGAGGGAGTGCGTAACCCCAGAGTGGGTGATGCAGTCCTTATGTTGTCTCTGGGGGCCTCTGCGTAACTCTGAAGCCCTCTGAACCTGCAAGGCTGCCCCTTCCTGGGCCTGCATAGCGGTTGAAGCCTCTACGCTGCACAATTGCTACTGTTACCCTTGCTCCTCTGCGTTGTCCTTGAAAGTTGTTGCTCTGCCTCTTGCTGTCTCTTGGCTCTGGGATCAGATCATCTCCTCAGCCAATACTACCCCTCGCTGCATAAAATCTTCTGGAAATTCTTAGCAAACCCTGCCTTAGAATTCCAAATCTGTCTCTCAGCTCTGCCTCTGTGTGTGTGTTTCCAACCGACCCTCAAGCCTTTCTCTTATACTTTTTCGTTGAACACATCAATGAACTAGAATAAAACATTCATCAATGGATGAGATTAAAAGCCTGCTTGATCCGTGTCATTTAGAACATTTCAGCATGTGTTAATTAATTCACTTTAATTATTTAATTTTCCTAAGTTTAGACTTAGGAAATACATTAAAATAATTAATTATTTGAATAACTTGAACACCAGCTGAAATTTCTCCAAACGCTTTCTGGGTTTTGGAGATCAAGTGTGTCTTAGCCCCTCCACAAAATTCCAGGGCTAGAGCACACCTGATGCTACCCCAACTACACAAAATCTCAACATTGGGTAATCATCTAGCATCTGATACTCTTTGAGAATGAGATAGGGCATTCAAGATAAGAGTAGTCGTGGACCGATACTTTGAGGGCTAGCTACCCAAGAGAATAATAGTCCAAGAAGGTCGTACTTTGTGAACACCTGGGTGGAGTATGTACCTTGGAGAGACAATGACTATGGTGTCTATAAGTCATGTGTTTCACCAGCATTGTAGCCCATTGTCTCGTTGAGAGATGGGGCTGTTAGTCAAGGCCCTTGCACTAGGACAATGCTAGTTGATATGATGCTATACAGATGCGATTACCAATCTGATTCTTCTTATGAGATTCTTTAGTTTGAAAGTGACATGTACCTGTATGAATACCTCCCTAGTTAAGGGGGAGTGTTGAAAATTGTAACTAGGATCGGTCTACATATTGACTATGTAATTATGTATTGATGTAAAGAAGAAGACAAAGATAATAAAATTTTTTTTTGTTATACTTGCTTCATGGGTTTCATGAGCAAGATTTTATTATAGGTCAATAGACTTCTTCTTGATGTCTATTAGGCTTTGTCTTCTGGTTATAAGCCTAATTAAGTGTCATGTATATGAAGTCTCTAATCTATAGTATATGCTCCAAGACCTTGCCTTTAAACAGTGGAAGATTGGCTCAAAAACAGTGCTCATCAACGCTGGAAGATATACCACTTCAAGTCGGCCTATTATCTGTGAAGTCAGCCTACAAGGCAGCATGTGAGGTCAGCCTAAATATGGAGATAGTGCACTATATATAGTGCTGGAGCTGCGGCTCATTAGCACATGGAAAAGTGCAGATTTCTGTGAAGTTCTACAGCGTTTAAAAGTGCAGATTTCTCTGAGGTTCTACAGTGTTTAAAGTGCGGATTTCTTTGATGTTCTATAACATTTAAAGTGCGGATTTGAGAACAGGAAGAAGAAAAGACTGCAGACAGTTGTGAGATGAGGTAAGAGTCAAATGACAGTGTTTAACTGCAGATCTATTTGAAGAAGGGTTTGCGGATAGTCCTGAAGTAATATTGCAGATCAGAAGTAAGGTAAGTATACTCCTACAGTTCATACGAAGGTAAGTATACTCCTGCAGTCAGAAAGTGTGAGAAAGTAAGAAAGGTAAATCTGTGATTCACCTTCCTACTATCCAGTGCATAAAAAGAAAGTATTACTGCTCAAGTGAAGAAGATTAGAGGATATTCCAAGTGAAAGAGAAGGTCTCGAATGATCTTGTATTTAATAGCTGAATCCGTGAGAAGAAGTGTTTGAAAGCAAACTCAGAAAGAGACCGAGTTCTCTAGTGTTGATGCAGGTTAGTGCAAGTTGGTGTAGGAAAGAAGGATCAGCGTTGGAAGCAGATAAAGAAGAAGTGACAAGGTCTTGGAGGCATATATAGGTCAAGGGTCTGAGTATTGGTCATAGTACTTGTCATTTGAAAATCTATAAGAAGAATTTCTCATGGGTTTTCCTCTCCAAGAGGGAGAGGTTTTGCCCTAGCTGGAAGAGCCTAAATTTGTGTCTCTTGTATTTTGGTAATTGACTTGATGAAAGATTAAATAAGCTAAGAAGAGAAGACATAAGTAAATTAAGTAAGCTCACAAGTAATTATCAGGAAGAGAATTTGAATTAATCACCAGCCCTCAAATTCTCAACAATGGCATAGCCTTTTCACCACTAAGGACATCTGAACTTTTTGAACCAATTGTGTTCTAACTTCTTAGAAGAGAATTTTACGCATACAGTGATTTCTTGTATTCTCTCTTGTATCTTTTGTCTGTAATAATGATTTTGCAGATATCTTACAGTATTTAGACCAGCTGCTGGATTTTGTAGTAGTGTCTTTATTATTCTGTCCACTATCTGTAGTACTTCATGTTGAATCTTTTGTGCAGATTGTATTTACCCACACAATGTGGTAATATTTGTTGTCTGCAATTTAGTGAGATTTTTGTGAAAAGGTTTTTTATGGATATTCTTTCACAGGTTGAGAAACCCTTATGCTTGGAATGCATGCGGGTTATGTCTGAAAATATTGGTAGAGAACTTGAAGATATTAATTGGGACACCAAGGCTTATGAGGCATGTCTTAAACGCCTTGAAGAGGAGTCCCCCAATGGTCTTAGTGAGACCAATTTTCTTCAAGAAAAAGAAAAGGTGTGTAGCATAAATAGCAAAGTTATCTTCTGTTGGTGTCTTTAGATAGGTTGACGTGAATTTACATGCAACTGCCTTTTTCTATTGCTCATTTAAAATTGCAGTGGTTTGAAAGGTTGAATTATGTATATAGCTGTGTGGTCTACTTTGCAACCACTATGAAGCCTGTTTGTTTTTCTCTGTTGTAAATATGATAGTAATGCATTCATTTATTGATATTAAAACGAAATATTTATTTTGACGATATGGAAGTTTCATTCTTAATCAATGCTGAAGGTTGAAGAGGAAGAAAATAAATTAAAAGCAGCAATAGAGGAAATTGAAAAACAGTGCATGGATTTCAGACATCAACTTCAGGAACTGGAACTAAAGTCAAAAAGATTTGAAGAACAAGAAGAGAGGTATTCTTCCTCCAGCCCTGTTTATCTACACGACACCAATGATCCGGCTCTTTACCTTGGATCACATTGAGTTGTGTTTTCCAACTCTCTTTTATGTTTGGTTGCTCATTGTAATGTAGACCCACATCTGAAAGTAAATTTTGTATGAGACAATAATCGTATTCTCGTCAGTGTTTCAGATATTATAGAGAATTGTATGTATGTCAGATTTGAAAGATCATTCCTGCATCTGATGCTTTGTTAACTAGTTGACATTTTACAAAGTGCAGGAAAATGCATCTCCTTTTCAAGCACCTAGACCTGTATTTGAAATTTGGCTTATTCAGAGGAGAATTGGACAATTCAGTTTGGGCTATATCATAGCTATCTTACACTACTACAGTTCAATATTTAATACTGTGATTCCTTCTTGCAATTGGAAGGTGACTCTTGAGATTTAGTTAAGCAGTATTGCTAGTCATTATAAGGTTTCTGTTAAAATCCAGCAGCTGAAAAAATAACCAACTTCCTAGAGTGGTGAAAAATAAGTAGAGAGGAGTTGGACCTATGGGGAACTGGAAATTCCAAAAAAACGTCTTTTAGGTAGGTCCAGCTTGATTTGTAGCTTCTTACAGGGAATTCATTATGAACCTGTGGTTCATTGCAAAGTCAAGTGTTCCCTTCAACAACTGTAGAGTACATGGTGTTTTGGGTTCAGAGCATGCCATTATTGCTATAAGCCCACCCTTAAATTGGTGAGAATCTTTCCTACTGCTAAATGGCAGGCACTAAATGAGCAAGTACAATATTTATTTTTTGTAGAGTATATGGTGTTTTGGGTTCAGAGCATGCCATTATTGCTATGAACTTATCCCTAAATTGGTGAGAATATTTCCTACAGCCAAATGGCATGAACTAAATGAGCAAGTACAATATTTATTTTTTGAGAATACTTTTTATAGAAATATAGAATCTCTTTGTCTAATCTTCTGCCCTATGGGGAGCATATCTATGTTGTCAAAGTTACACAGGTCTTGCACCTGTTCTCATCTGTAGCCACTTGGTTGGTTGTGAACATGGGTCTCCATGTTAATACAAACCTGATCACAAATACAATCCCATGGGAAAGTACAATGCAATATTTGGTAGCTGCTTAAGTATGTGCACCCTCCACTTGGGGTCAAATGTTAAATTTGAATTTTGGAATGAATTCTAATTTACTATCCATTTTAGCTGCTCTTTTTGCTTTATATGGTAAATAATTTATTTTCTTTTGAAAGTTGATGTTTCCTTTTTCTTCAGTGTTTGTAGAAAGAAGCCTTTGATTTGCTTGTTAGTTTTGCAGGTTTTGGCACGAATTCAACGGCTACAGTTTGCAGCTAACTACACACCAGGTATAAGGAAGAATTTGTTTTCTTGACAACCCCTTTCAATCATTTAAAATTCTCTGGGTCCTAGGGTTTTCAATATTGTCCAAACGTTTTCATCCCATAATGATAAGAGAAAGAAAATGATGCAAAGTTACTAACAAGAGTCTGTCAGTTTTTACTATTTAGCTATGGCTGATAGGCTATGCATGCTTCTTTACCTTGCTCCCAAAGTCCTAGGAAATGATATATATATAAGTGACAAGAATTTGTGCATCCTAGGCCAATGCTTGGAAAAATAGAAAATGTGTAAGTTGAGCTCTTTATGATAGAGTTCTCAGTTAAATACTAAATAGTTCCAACGTCCCTACATAAATTAGTTCCAACATCCCTACCTGGTAGACCTGCTTGAGAATTGTTTCACATTTCCAATACGTGTTTATAGGAAATTTTTTTCTTTCTGACAGAAGATTTCTTGTATCATGATCTGGAAAGCATGCGTTTCCCCAAGTTTGGAATATTCAATATTGTAATGAATGTAACTGGCTTACAAGTTTCAATACAAGGAAAAATCATTCAGCTACGAAGCCGTGGCTGTGGGGGATCTATCTTGCCAAAGTTGCCTAGGACTTGAACCTGGTCCCAATTGCTTGAAATGGATTACATGCATGGGTGAGATGTTCTGCAAGTCTCTGGGGCATTTGAACCTCGGTGGGGGAAATATCACCACTGCCACTTATCCATCAAACCAAGATCTGGATGACAGTTATATTGGAAAGAAAATTATCTGAAAATGATGACCCATATATTATTCATGAAAACAATTGCTTTGTTTTTGGAAATGCAACTGATTATACATTCCTAAACAATAAATATATGCATAAATAATTAGGGAGCCATAGAGTAATGAGACAAGTGCCCCTTCCTGACATATGCTAAGAGGGCATGCATGTCCGCTTTGGCTCACATCCAAACAGTTTCCTAACAATATCTATATTGGCTAAGATCTGCGGAGCTAAGTCTGATCTGAAAGTTGTTGATTCTCCCACCAGGAAAGAAGTAGATGCCCCATGAAAGGCTCCTCAGCGTTGTCTCTTCTAGGAGACAACGCTGAGGAGCCTTTCATGGGGCATCTACTTCTTTCAGGGGCTGACTAACCTTCTCTTCATGACCTATGATATTTGACCATGCAAAAGGGTTAATTTTCTGAATATTATTGGTTTACTTTTTCCAATGAGAAGGTTATGAATTTAGAATTTTTAGAGGCTAAAAAGGGATTTTTAAAATCTCAAATAAATACCAATGGTGAGTATATATAATTGTGAAAATCCTTGGTCTTTTACAACCAACAAATGGCAAGAAGATGGTTGAAAATTAGTCTGGAATTTGAATGTCTGAAATATGTTTTTCCATAAGTTATTTTCAGCCAAATAAAAATTGGGTGGAGGAGGCTTTAATGGTGTTTTTAGGAGATCAATGCCTAACTTATTTGGGTTATGGGTTTTTTAAAAGCAAAAATTTGTAGTGTTTATTTTGCTTGTTTTAGCCTTTAGGAAATACTTGTTGTAATGTAATTTTCAGAATATATTTTACTCTCTACTGAAGCAGAAATGGAGAAAATTCCTTTTTCATATAATTAGTGAAGTATGCAATATTTCTGATAAAAAATCCAAATTTACTTCAACATTCCATTCACCATTTGCTTTTGAAATTAAATGAGACAACAATTCGTCAAATAAACTGTCACAATATGGTTTAACAATACTTAGTTTTGTTCTTTCGATATGCTTGATAGCTTGATGATATTCTCTCCTTTGTATTCAGCAAGTATGATTCATTACATCAACGCTCCAAATCTCCAATAGCGAAAATAACAAGTCCTAGAGTTTATCAACCTATCAGCAACCATTACAACGACAGGGGCTCTCTTTATATAGAGAGAGCACTAGAGCATCTTACAGTAAAATATTATTTACCATGCAAAAGTCCTAGCAAACAAAAACAGTTTTTTAATCAAGGTTTACTACAGCTATTCAGAATGGTCAAAGAGAGGGGATTAATTATTCATGAGGCCCAATCTCTCTCAAGTTTACTCATGCTAAAAATAGAAGCATCTCGAAATAGTTACAAGTATTTCTTGTGTGCCCAATCTCTAAGAGTTGAATCGGTCAATATAGAAGATAGTCTGAGCTTGCCAAGTGTCATTTGCTGCCCCATATGAATTGTAACAACTATTTATCTTGCTAAAACTAGTTCACAGCACAATTTCCAAGTCAATTAGCTTGTCAAAGCTGTGCCAGTCAAAAGTCATCTCTAAACTGTGCAAGTGTCCTCATGGATAAGATAGAAGCTGCCACATGATCTCAAATTGTATAGCCCACCATAAAGTTGAAATAATAATAAAATAATAGCATTTTTACTTCAAATGTGTGCCCAAAGAGGGGTGCACTCCACCAAAGTTTTCAACATCATCATGCAATAACATCACCTCATGGAAAAGTTCACAACACGTGCTAGGGAAAATTATTTGAAATTCCATGTACAATGATAACCATAATTAAACATTATGTGTTCTCTTTTAAGAAATTAACCTGTAAAAGCCTTAGTAAATATGACAATTAATGGTAAAAAGCTTCAAAACATCTCATTCACTAGGAGGCCAAGTATCATCATACAATATACAATTAATCACCCTGTGAATATTGGAGCATGAAAACCATATAGTTTAACAACCATTCTTTCAAATCAGTGATACAATTGCTACTAAGAGATTATGACGTCCACAATGTTATGGTTAGATTTGCAAGTTATTTGGAACATTTAGATATTGATATTGAGATCCATCTATCAACACGATTAGTCATATGTACAACAGTGCGTGGATCTGAGATGTTACTCATTCAACATCACCTCACCGTCCTCTCGATTATACTTGAATTCCACAAGATATAATTTAGTTCTTAATTTATGAAATGTTACCCATGTTATGTGTATTATTGTCCATTGTCCATAAACCATCATCAAATGATGAAAGAATAACATGGCACATTTAAGATTTGTCTGTGAATTCTTATTGCTGCAGTCTTAGGACAGCAAATATTACTCAAAAAGTAAAACAATGCTTGTGTCAAATCCAATGTTGCAAACATCCTGATTTTGTCTGGAGATCCCGTGTTTCATTCTAGGACGAAGCACATCAACAATAAGTACCATTCCATCAGGAATTTGGTACAAGATGTGATCGTGAAGCTGGAGTATATCCCGACAGATGAACAAGTGGCTGACATGTTGACGAAGGCTTTTCCTAACAAGAATTTTGAATATTTAAGAGACAAGATTGGTTTGGTAAACATTGCTAATTGTATTAATATTAATGATCCGGAAGAGATATGTTGAGGCTTTGCGAGTGAAGCATTGATGGGAAAGACATCAGGGCCGACACCTTATGTTGATGTCTGGTAGGGAGGGTGGCATCGGGTGGATGTGCACCTAGTTCCCTGGGTTGTGTACCTATAGAGGCTAAAAGCTTTAGTCCACCTTAGTCCCAAATGGATAGATTGCCTTGGTCAGGAATCTAGTCCATGGAATTGCAGTGCCTAAAGAGATGAGTGACCAAATGGATAGATTGCCCTGGTTAGGAATCTAGTCCATGGCATTGCGGTGCCTAATGTTTTTCATAGTTTCATATAGTTTGAGATCTTCCTGTTGTATATTATGAATACCTCCCTAGTTAAGAGGGAGTGTTGAAGATTGTAACTAGGTTCGGCCTTCATAACTTATATTTATTGTACTCATCAAAAGAATTAAAGAAAAATAATTTATATTATCATTTTGAAATTTATTTTTATTATTAAATGACTTATTTAAGGATGGTTTTCAGGCTTGGGTCATGTTGACCACTGGAGTGGCACCTAATGATAATGAGAAGACTCCATGCCCAAGGATGAACCAGAGGACACATGTACCATCAGATATCATTAGATATCATCAGTTCAACAGAGTTTTTAAGCTCTACTTCTACTTCTCATCATCTTTCTCTTGTACCTAGATTCCATGCCCTACAAGGAATTTGTTAGAAAAATATAGATTACAGAGCAATGCAACACAAAATATGCGGAAAATAAAAGCACACAAAAAACATAAAACCAGAGAGACACAGATATATGTGGTTCACCCAGTTTGGGCTACGTCCACCCTGAACATCCATTCTTTCCTTTCTATTATCCAGCAAAATGAAGAGACACAACCTACAACAGATCCACTATAATATCCTCTGTTCTCTCTCTCACAGTCTCCCTATCTGTTTCTCGCTCCGAGAATACACATACAATACACAGCCACAATACAATATCCTCATAAAAGCAAGGGGTTGCCTTCTAGGGCAAAAAAACCTAAACTAAACATAACTTCTACCATCAGATCATTTGCCTAATGAACGGCCCAGATTGACTAGAAATTACTATACTTTTACAAGGCAATTTTACATCTGTTTTTAGCTTCGGGGGCGCTGCCCTCGAAACCCCTCGCCAGGGGGGGGGCTACATAAAGTCGCTGCCGCCCCCCCGAACCCCCCACAGCAGTGATTAATTACGGGCGGCGTTGCCGCCCATTTTAAGGTGCGGGGTTCCAATGTTGTGATACAAAGTAAACAAGATAATCAGGCTCCACACCCAACAATATCCCACTTGGAGACTAATTGTAGCAACTCCACCACTGCTTCATTTGTCGGACAATGACTCCTCTTGACCTCGGTCGTTTCTCATCTTCATCATCATCCTTGAAGACCAATTGAAACTGAGCACGTTCTCAGTTTCTCCCTGGTTACAACTTTTGTTAGCATATCTACAGGATTCTGGCTAGTGTGTATCTTTTCCAGCTTCAACTCTCCATCTTCCAATACTGACCGTATGAAATGGTACTTGAGATGTATATGTTTAGTCTTGGAATGAAATGCTGAGTTCTTTGCAAGATGAATGGCACTTTGGCTATCACTGTATAGCGTGCCCATATCGTGCTTCTTACCCAATTCATCCATAAACCTTTGTAACCAAATCATTTCTTTACTAGCCTCTGTAGCAGCAACATACTCTGCTTCTGTTGTTGAAAGTGCAACAACACTTTGGATTTTTGAAACCCAACTGACAGTTGTTCCACCTACAGTAAATACATATCCTATAGTGCTCCTCTTGTTATCTCTGTCACTTGCCATATCTGCATCAACATATCCCTATAGAGAAATGTTTAAACCACCAAAGCATAATTCTTGATTTGTGGTACCTCTTGTTGTCGCACAAATTGTCCAGGCACCGCGACAACGGCTCAGACTGGGGGTTGTCACTCTTATCCCCAATCTCTCTATTTAAGCTGTCTCCTTGCAAGCTAAGGGAGGTAGACCCTATTATAAATGAGGATGACAAATCCCGGAGACACAGCTAAAACATCAAATACTTGATAGAAAGAACGAGATTCCACAGATCTAAATTAGATTTTACGTTCAAGACCAGTGCCTTATGGAGTCAAACAAGATCTCGTTATACAAATTACGAACAAGCAAATGATGATTAACCACTGCATATTAAAACATGATTGATCGCAATGATATTTAATTGAAAAGCACTACAACCATGAAGCAATAAAATGAAAATGCCAAAATTTAAGATGTTTCAATTATTTTCACTTCAGCAGATTCCAAAATTTTTGTATAGTCACACTTTAAAATCTTTAAAAGCTCATTTGACTATAAAATATATTTTTGAGAATTTTTTATAATTTTTTATTATTTTTATTTTATTAATCTAAAACAAGTTAAAAGTCTAAATCTAAGTTAAAACTCTAATTTAAGAAAAATTGGAATCTAAAACTAAACTAAGATTAATTTTAATCTAAAAAAAACAAATTACAAAACAAAATCTAACTAATGCTAAACAAAATCTTCAAAATCTAAATCTAAAAATAAATGAATCTACAACTAACACTCCACCTATGCACTAAAACAAAACCTTTACAAAAATAACATCGAACAAAAAGAAATTTAAACACGGGTTTTATAATTTTAATGTGTGCGTTGATTCGTTTGTTGCTTTGCAGGACGGCAGACGGGGGGATACTTTGACGACAGAGACGGCTCGACGGGCAGAGGAGGAGGAAGGGAGGCCGAAGGGATTTTTGACAGTGTGCAGATGGGTCGATTAGAAGTGAGGGAGCTTGGACAGGCGAGATTTGAGAAATCCGCACAGAAATTTGAAAAACAGGCTTAACGTTTGCGTGAATCCTCTGCTGTATGGTGTATGCAGGTTGATAAAAAAAATTCGATGGCGTGAAGGAGCTTGAACGGCGGCAACAAAGGTAAACGCTGGGCAGCAGAGCAAACGAATAGCACAGAGATCGATGGCAGCGGATGGAAGGACGACAATGTTGGAGATTTGGACGCGAGGGTTTTTTTTTTGGAAAAACGGCTTGCAGAGATGGAGGACGAGGGCGAAAAAGAAGGAAAACGTCAGACAGAAATGATGGCAGAAATGGGAAACTGAGAAACGTTGAAGGAAATCGATGGCAAAGGGAACTGATGCAGCGTGAGAACTGGACGGACAGCGAGAAGAGAAGTCGACAGTTTGAAAAGGGAGACAGGTGCAAGTCGATGGACAGAGGATCAAGGCAACGTTTGCAATGGACAAACCCAGTACGTCCAACAAAATTTTAAAAAAAATTCTTCAGTTTAAACTCAGCTTTTGAATGCCCTTAAAAACAATGTCCAGCAAATTTAAAATCCTTTCAAAACCCATATTTCAAAAATTCTTTGAATCAATAACGCCCAGATTCGCTCACAGTGGGGGTTATGAGGCCAGATCTGGCCTTTGGAGGCTAGATCTGCCTTAGATCTACAAAATTTCCGATTGAACCTGTAACCTGCAACAATCAGTCAGATCTGAAGATACACATCAAGAAACTATTAAACCCTTACAGTCCTAGAAGAAAATTTACAAATTTACAACTAATTTACAAATTTAAAACCCTCATGGTTAGATCTGAATCTATTTCAGCACAATTCTCAGAGATTTAAAGTTTTAGTGAGAGGCACAAGCCTTCGAAACCCTGCAAAATCACAAATATCGTAAGATAGACCTAGAATTTAACAAATAAAGAGCTTATCAGATTTATGTTTATTGGGAGTCGGCTGGTCCAACCGAAGACTTCCCCAGACGCCCAATCTTTAAAAAAATTTCCCTGCACACTTAAATCTGAATCTTAGATCGATAGAGATTTAAGAAAACAACATGAGACCTTTGCAGAAAAATCAGAATGTTATTTTATAAACCCAGAAAACTGCATAAGATACCTATATGCAGATTAATCCATGAAGGCCATCAACCATAAAATGTAAGAAACCAAGTAGCAGAGTTTAGAGACAATTCACCACATAGATCTGAGAAGGAACATCCAGATTTGTAACCCCAAAGTCTTTATGCTTTATTCCTCAAAAGTTTACAAGAGCTTCTAAGAGCAAGTGCACGATCCTGAGATCGGATGATTCAATACTGACAAAGACCTCTAAATTTATAGGACAAGATCTGTAACGGCTAGTTTGGATTATCCTCGTCAAAATAATCTCAACCGTCCAAAAGATTTAATTATCTTTTAATCCGGAGCGTTGAAATTAAAATTTTGGGGAAAAAACGAATTTATCATTTAATTCAAATTTAATTAACTCAAAAGTATTATTTTTGAGTTAATTACCCCAAAATTTTGACCTTGACTTAACCACCAAGGCCCAAGGGTTCAATATTTCTTAAAATTCTCAATATTCCCTTGGCCTGGGGCTGTCAAAATCATTTTCCAAGGACCCACAAGTTTTTCCTTTAAAGATTTAATCCTAACTTAGGACCCTAAATTAATTAAATCTCTGGTTTAGGATTTTATTAATTAATTGACCAGAAAATTTAATTAATTGACTAAGAGGGGATTATAATTATTTTTCCAACCCTCTTTTACATGAGATAATACATTTACATACATTGACGGTCTTACTTAGATCATTTACATCATAACAAGCAGAATGGGTTTACATCATTTGTAAAACTGTCGATCGACGATGAAATCTAGATGACACGAGCCTCGAACATGATAAGTCCCATTTGAAAAAATGGGGGTGTACTGCTATGGGGTCGTTGACAAAGTGTGGTCAACACCTCTCAAATATCTGAGAATCCATTTTACTGCCATCCAATGTTATTTTCCTGGATTGTTCATGTACCTGCTTACAACTCCCACTGCATGTGCAATATCAGGCCTTGTGCAGACCATTGCATACATTAAGCTTCCAACTGCCGATGCATATGGAACTTTAGACATATAATCCATGTCTTCTTGGGTCTTTGGGCACATCTCCTTACTAAGTTTGAAATGGCTAGCAAAAGGTGTACTAACTAGTTTTGCATTGTGCATATTAAATCTTTTCAACACCTTTTCTATGTACTCATTCTGAGACAATGTTAATTTACGATTTTTCCTGTCTCTAGTTATCCTCATACCAAGGATTTGTTTTGCAGCTCCCAAATCCTTCATTGCAAATGAATTTGTCAATTTTCTTTTGAGCACATTTATTTCCTGCATGTTAGACCCTGCAACAAGCATGTCATCTACATACAATAACAGTATAATATAGCCGCCATCATTTTTCCTTTTCAGATAAACACAATGATCAGAGTGACATCTAGTATAACCTTGTTCAGACATAAACTTGTCAAATTTTAGATACCACTACCTTGGAGCCTGTTTTAAACCATACAAGCTCTTCTTTAACTTGCACACCAATTTTTCTTTCCCTTTTACCTCATATCCTTCTGGTTGTTGCATGTATATCTCTTCCTCCAAATCTCCATGGAGAAATGTTGTCTTTACATCTAACTGTTCAAGATGTAAATCTTCCACTGCTACAAGACTTAAAATAGTTCTGATTGAATTCATCTTAACAACAAGAGAAAATATTTCATCAAAATCAATACCTTTCTTCTGTGCAAACCCCTTCACCACAAGTCTAGCTTTGTACGTTTGTTTTCCTCCATCTTCTTCTTTCAGCCTGTAAACCCATTTATTCTGCAATGTAGTTTTACCTGCAGGCAACCTGACTAAGTCCCAAGTTTGGTTTTGCATTAAGGAGTCGATCTCTTCATCCATGGCTAGCTCCCACTTCTTCCTGCTTTCAACCTGCATTGCTTCTTCATAACATTTGGGTTCACCAATTTCAGTCAACAATAAATAATATAATGAAGGAGAGTATCGTTTAGGGGGTCTACTTATCCTGGTAGATCTTCTAACACCACTTTCAGGTGTTTGAGGTGCCTGTTGCTGTTGTGGTGGTTGCTGCTGTTGTGGTTGTTGATTATTATTATTTTTTGGCACCTTTACTTTTTCAGTTATCTCATCAAGAACCGTGTATTCCTTGCTTTCTTTTTCCTGTTTCTTTTTCTGCAACTGATTCTTATACAAGACCTTTTCATTGAATATTACATCTCTGCTCTTAATGATTTTGTGATTTTCATAATCATATAAGCGATAACCAAAATCATTAACACCATATCCAATAAAGGTACATTTCTTTGATTTTGCCTCAAGCTTTGTTCTATTTTCTTTATTAATATGGACAAAGGCCTCACAACCAAAAGGCTTTAAAAGAGTAGTTTACCTTTTTACCTGTCCATGCTTCCTCTGGAATACCACCATCCAAGGAACTTGAAGGCCCCCTTTTTATTAGATAAACAACAGTATCTACAGCATTTGCTCAAAATTGTAAAGGCAATCCTACATGCACTCTCATGTACCTTGCACGCTCCATGATTGTTCTGTTCATCCTTTCTCACACACCATTTTCTTGTGGTGTTCTTGGAACTGTCTTCTCTCTACGAATTCCATGCTCTGAACAGTACCTATCAAACTCTTTGCTACAATATTCACCTCCATTGTCTGATCTAAGACACTTCAACTTCTTTCCTGTCTCAATCTCAAACAAAGCAAGCTTTCCATTTCTTGAAAGTATCAAATACATCAGATTTATTTTGAATACAATAAATCCAAGTTTTTCTAGTTGCATCATCAATAAACGTAACATAATAGCGAGAGCCACCGAGAGATGATACCTGAGCAGGTCCCCATACACTTGTATGTACAAGCTCCAATTTTTCGCTCTTCTTTTCTTTCCCAACTCTGAGAAATCTGACTCTCTTTTGTTTTCCATAAATGCAATTTTCACAGAAATCCAAATCAACATTCTTTAAACCTGGCAACAAATTTCTTGAGTGAAGAATCTTCATCCCCTTCTCACTCATATGTCCGAGCCTATGATGCCATAATGCTGCATCTGCTCCTTTTAAAGTTAAAGCATTAATAGAGTTAGAAATACCATTGCATAAATACAATGTACCAACCGTTTCTCCTTTTGCTATTACCAGGGCTCCTTTGGTGACCTTCCAAGTTTTATTTGTGAAAGTTGTCACACAACCTTCACTGCCTAATTGCCCTGTTGAAATCAGATTTTTCTTTAGATCTAGAACATGCCTTACCTCCTTTAATAGCCATTGGTTTCCATTCTGCTGTTTTACAAGAACCTTACCCATTCCAACAATTTTACAGGGTTTATCATCACCCAAACGAATTTGTCCAAAATCTCCTTGAACATAGTCATGAAAATATTTCTTATCAGGTGTGGCATGGAATGAAGCCCCTGAATCTACAACCCAAGAATCAATAACATTTTCGAAAGAAAGAACCAAAGCATCTTGTAACACATCACCTGTCACATTTGCTTCATGATTGTTTTCTTGCTGTGCATCTCCTTCTTTTCCCTTCCGAGATCTACAATCTTTCTTTAGGTGCCCTTTCTTTCCGCATTTCCAGCACACTATCCCCCATCTGGACTTGGATCTGCCTTTCCTTGATTTACTGTGATATCCTGAGCTCTTTCCTCTTTCCATTCTCCTTCCCCTAGACTCTGCACTCAAAGCATTACCCGATGTCTCATTGGAGCTTTTCCGTCACATTTTCTTGCTAAGGATAGCACCGACAATATCATCAAACTTTAAAGTACTAGATCTAGAGACAAAGTTACTAATGACCATTACTAAACCATTCCAACTCTCTGGCAATGAGCACAAGAATAACATAGCTCTAACTTCATCATCAAAGTGTACCCCTACAGAACTTAACTAACTGGTAACTGTATTAAAATCATTTGAATTGTCTGCAACAGATCCACCTTCCGACATCTTCATATTAAATAATCGTTTCATAAGAAATACCTTGTTTGAGGCTGAGGGTTTTTCATATAGTTTCGCCAACGTCTGCATTAAACCCTCTGTTGTTGTTTCCTTCGAAATATTGAAGGCAACTGACGCCGCAAGGCACAACCGTACTGTTTTGAGTGCCTTTCTATCGAGAATGTTCCATTCCACGTATGTCATGGCCGCCGGCTTCTTTGTTTTTCCGCTCAATGGTAGGTACTGATCTTTCTGATACAGATAATCTTCCATCTGCATCTTCCACAGCGGGAAGTTTTGGCCGTTAAATTTCTCGACCCTAAACTTACCATCTTCCGCCATTGCTCCCACTCGAACCAGGAACCCTTTCTGTAGTTTTATCGGCAAATATACCTTCGGCTGCGATACCGATTGTTAGAAAATTATATATTACGAGCAATGCAACACATAAAATATGCGGAAAATACAAGCACACAAAACACATAAAACCAGAGAGACACAGATATACGTGGTTCACCCAGTTTGGGCTACGTCCACCCCAAACAGCCAGTCCTTCCTTTCTATTATCCAGCAAAATGAATAGACACAACCTACAGCAGATCCGTTGTAATATCCTTTGTTCTCTCTCTCACAGTCTCCCTCTCTGTTTCTCGCTCCGAGAATACACATACAATACACAGTCGCAATACAATACCCTCATAAAAGCGAGGGGTTGCCTTCTAGGGCAAAAAACCCTAAACTAAACATAACTTCTAGCCTCAGATCATTTGCCTAATGAACGGCTCAGATTGACTAGAAATTACTATACTTTTACAAGGCAATTTTACATCTGTTTTTAGCTTTAGGGGTGTTGCCCCCGAAACCTCCCATTGCCGCCCCCCCCCCGGACCCCCCACGATAGCGATTAATTTACGGGCGGCGTTTCCACCCCATTTAAGGTACAGGGGTCCAATGCTATGATACAAAGTAAACAAGATAATCAGGCTCCAAACCCAACAAAATTGTAATAAGTGGTGCTAGTGATGATGAGTTTTGAGTCAGTAGTGAATTTGTAATAGGCCTAGGTAGCCTGGGACCTTGCCAACAAGTGAGTCTTACTCTGGGACATTTTTTTACTTGGTTAAT
This sequence comes from Pinus albicaulis, assembly GCA_034641835.2. Lineage (NCBI taxonomy): Eukaryota > Viridiplantae > Streptophyta > Pinopsida > Pinales > Pinaceae > Pinus > Pinus albicaulis. Next base: position 601,436,515 of record CM076573.1, read on the forward strand.
TATCATCTCCCTACCAGGAGTTAATAATTAATTGAGTTTTTTCCTCCAATTTTACCCCAAAGCCGCAGTACGGCTTGATGGTGAGGCCTTGGGTGAGTCCTAGTGTCTAGAGCCAATGTATATTACCATACTAGATCACAAAAAAAAATTCGTGGAATTTAATTAGGTCTAGGTAGTGATTTTTTAAATTTTTAGATTTCTCGCAAGTCGAAAATTGCAATAAATTTTTTAATTGAATTGTAATAAGTATTGCCTACAGAAGTTGTATGGGGTATGAGTAATCAAAATTATACTTCTCATCCTCAACTTCTACTATGACACACTTTGAGGGGTTAAAAATGTGTTTTGAACCCTCAAAACCCACTTTTCCTATGTTTCGTGGGAAATCTGGCAATTAATTAGGCCATAAATTAAATAAATGGAGAAAAATAAATATCCACATGGTAAATGAGGTGGAAATGAGGTGGAAAATTATGGAGGAATTAACGTGAAGTCTCAAGGTGATATGGATCCCTAAAATCAAGGAAAAGACATGCGCTCAAATAAAATTGAATTTCTGGCATTAAATGAGAGCTCCTTACTTGGAAATTCGAATTTGTGAAGTTAGTGCATATTTGGGAGGATTTAGGAGAGTATTTGGTAGAGATTTTTGTGGATTATTGTTCCCACATGGGTTACCACCCATATACACTTGTCATTCCATCATAAAATTCAAATTTGATTCATAAGGAAAGAAGAAAATGATGTCCATTTGCGAGAATCCGATTTTTACACTTGGCAATGGAGCTTCACATATCAAATTCGAATTTGCCTTGTGATTTCCTCCCTCTCACCACTTGGCATATGGTTCTTCATTGGGATTTTCTCTCAACTCTCTATATAATAGATCCATGGGATCTCATATTGTATCATGTTATGAGCTATTGGACTTGAGGAAACTCTGTCATTTTTGTATATCAATAAAATCAAGACTTTGGGGCTATTTAACAGATGTTCTCTTGGCGTTATGAGGTGATTTATTTTCATACTATTGCTATTGTATTTGAATTCGTTTATATGCTTGATCAATATTAGTTTATATTTGCCCTCTAGCTTGGATTGATGCGTGTAAGCTATCTTGCATGCATCATTGATTTAGAGTATTATTCTAGGAATTAGCTTGCCAAGTCATTTTCGAAGGAATGTTTGGTTTATCTATTTCATTATGATGCTCTAATCCTTTTGTAGACTAATATTTGTTTAGGTGTGTAGGAACGATCTATTCGTATTGTGTGCAGGAAATCCATTTGGGCATGGGAGAAGTTTCAAATAGATCAACTCACTCCTAGATTCAAAGCGATCCAAGACTCAGCTAATTTCAACCCCAAGTTTTGCATCAAAAGAAGACAAAGAGAGAGTTTCTCGTTCTCTAGCTACTTGATTACCTATTTCCACTTTTAAAATCTAAAAATTTCCATTTGTAGAGCGTCTTAAAGTCATATTTGCTACTTCCAGAGCATTTTTCTAGACTAGGCAAGAATGGGGTTCGCTCCCATTCCTTGGGCTAGTGCCTTTGTACATTAATTTGTATTTTAGATCCTCTTTATTTCAGCCTAACGTTTGATTTTCTTTCGCAGCCTGCAAGCTTGAGCGGGAAAAGCGAGGAGCTTGAGGAAAAGATGGCAAAAGGCAATTGATCCTCCTTGCATGCGAAAGCTAACATTACTTCAAAATCTGATTTTAGGGAGGTCGTAAGCACCTTTGGGACAACAGCAAGTTTGATCTTTTCCGAAAGCCTTGGAGCCCTGAAAAATCATATTTTGAAGGTTTTCTCCATAAGTTGTGTTGTCAATTTTTGAGGAGGAGATTAAGTCTTTTTCCAAGCTTTTTATTCGTAGAAGGACCTCCTTTTGGGTGGCCTTCTTAAAGGTTGTTTTCTTCAGTTGTAATCAATAATAAAATAACTATTTTCTTCTTGAGGGAGCTTGGGATATTTTTCCCATGGTATCTCCATTCCTTGGTTGAAGAGAAAGGAATTTCTTGGGTGGATTGATTCATTTTCTGATTTTTGTTTTATGCATGCCAATGAATTAACCACTAATGCACTCTACATCCACCTAACTAAATTTTGGTTAAATTAAACTTACATGCATGAGCCCTAATGCTACAAACTTGAGCAAAATATCCGTTTTTTATGTGTGAACAATTCGCATGGTTGAAAAATTCCATTAATTTAATGTTTATGCTTTATGCATGTTGAGGAACTATTGAAGCACCTTTTTATAAGAACTTATTTCATTACACTTGCCATTTAATGCCACAACACACAAGTCTATTTTTTCTCTCAAAGTTTGTTTTATTATTGAAAGTAAGCACCATCTCATCTCTTGTGGAAAATTTGCGTGTATCATTTAAATGAGATTTATCAATATTAATTTCACACAAACAACTCATTAAAACTTACCTCCAACATAATTTGGTTGTATAGACTTCTAGGGACCCTCTACTCCCCTATTGACTCATTGTGAGATCCACATAATTCGGGCGAAGGTGAGGTCTAGGGATTGAAGAGTTGAATTGAAATATTTGTTGTAGAGAAAGTTTAACTAAAATGAACCAAGAGCACTCTTCATCACATTTCCCTTTTTATGGTTGTTAATCTCATGCAAGTAGTGTGATGCTCACTTTCTAATTTTGCGAAGTTTAATTTCATCTTCAACATCTAATTTTTTTGGTTGTTTCGAACTATGACAAGATATGTTTAAATATTGAGATTTGGTTATCCTTTAATCATTTTATCCTGCAAATATCTTGTGCTGGCATCTTTTGTTTCCATTTCAGGATTATTGTGTTCTCATCTTTTGAGCATTATTCTTGAACACTTTATTTAAAGGCATTGGTTGAATAATTTGATATTATTATTGCAAAGCTACTTATAAAATGCTCATAAATCTTTAAAAGTAATCCAATTTCACTTTAACAATTCTCCTAAAAACTCAAAATCTTTAACTTATTTTTTCTATGAGGGATCACGCCCCATAGCTAACTTAGGAGATAGCTTAAACGGAGAGTGTCGGGAGTAGGTGACAGCCCCTTCTCTGAGATCCTTGCTACCAACCACACTTTGTGGGGTTGAAGGTTTTTTCCACTGACTTATAGGTAGGTGTAGGCGGCAAGGAGCAATAACAGGTGATATTTAGTATAAGGTCCCAATTGTGGACTTCTGGGTTAATCATTACAGATTTATATTGATCCTCCTTTGGCTTTTGAATCATGTAATTAGGTTTTTTTTTAATCAAAAGTGGTCTAATAGCCCTCCACGTCAAGTCGGCCTCAAAGGGTGGAATTCAAAACCATTAGAAGGCTATAAATGCAAGGAGGTCAAATTCATTTACTCACTCACCCACTCCAATTCACTGCAACAAGGGAAAAAGTGCAACATTGAAGAAGGAAGCAAAATAAGTGCAAGCTGGGTCTAGGAGAAAGAAAAAGAGAAAATCGAAATTTTGGTGAAGGAATCTCTTTGTTTCGTGGTCTCCCTTGGGAGATCGAAGTATTTGAAGTTTGGGTGTTGCTGCTGCTGCAAATTTGTGAAGCTGTTGGAAGACTAGATGTTGTTGCTGCTAGGTCGAAGATCTGGAAGGCTGACTTGGTGTGGAGGTAAAGTTTGGCTCATGTCTAGGGTGAAGAGTTTCAAAGAATACTATTGAAAGGAAGAATTATCTTGACTGGGTTTTCCCCTCGAGGGGGGTTTTTCCCTGGCATAGTGCCTATATCTTGTATCTCTTGTTTTTTATCTTCATACACACATAATATGGTAATTTCTTGATGGAATATAAGATAATAAAGAATTAAAAGAAGCCAACATAATCACAAGTAATTATCAAGATCGAAGAATCAAACCCTAATATATCTACATTGATTCTTCAACATCTTCTTGTGATGAGAAAAGTAGGCATTTGAAGTGTTGTTTTCTTCATCCTCCTTTTTGTTACTTATTAATAAGATGCAAATTTCTTCTTGACTGCATGCATTCCACAAGTGTTCAAAGGTTGGTGTATCCTCCCAATAGGTAATTCTTGATGCAAAAGAACTCCGAGATTTTGTTAGACCTAGTAGAGTAGCAATCACGAGTTCTTTTTCTGGTACAACTTCATCAATTGCTTGGAGTTCATCTCTTATTCTAGATATCCTTACAAAATATGATGACACAATATCATCTTTTGTCATCTTTATTGTTCTTAGTTCATTCTTGAAACTAGCTATTTGACCAATGTTCTTGATGGTAAACAAATTGGAGAGGGCTTCATACATTTCTTGTGCAGAGTCTATATTGGGTATGTATGGGATTAGATTTTCCTTTACTCCATCTACTATAAGATTCATGTCCAATATGTTAGTTTCCCTATATTTTTCCTTTCCTGCATCATCTATAGGTTTTCTAACTTTTCCTTGAGCAAAATCCAAAACTTTATGCTTAGCAAGAATAAGATCCATTCTCTTTTTCCATGCCTTGTAGTTGGAGGCTCCTTCTAACTTATTTTCTGTCTTCATTAAGGTTGCCATAGACTTTATAATATCTCCTTCACGTGATATATGCCTTTCTTCTTATATGATCCGTTCCTTAATGATTAACCCTTCTTTCAATAGACCTTGAAGTTGCCTTTTTGTAATATTCCCTTTTTTGGTGTCACCTATGACAGGGTTAGGATGGACTTCTAGAGTTAGGAGCAGACAGGTCACAGGTACAGGTTGGTGTCACCAGCGGGCCTAGGGGCTTTTTGGAGGAGTTCCTATGAGGTTCGGTGGCATTTGCTTGATATATTCCATCATCTGAGTAGTTTTCCTTTCATTCTGATGCATTTTGGCAACTTTTGTAAAACAGAGTTATTTTTGGGCTTAACTCAAATAATTATGCTCAAGGTGGCATTCTGGGAGGAATACATGATAGAACACCTTAGTGTAATAGCTCATTGGAACCAGGACGAGGATACCTACATGATGGGATAGTTGGACATGAATTTCAGCGACCAGAGGAGGCATGGTAGCCGATTTACTCTTTCCTGCATTAAAAATGAATATTTTAATAAGAGGGAAAAGTGCTCCATGAATAAAATAATAATAAAATAACGCTCTAGAAGGATCCAGGAGATGTATAAAAGAAAAGGAGGAGGCCATTGAAGGATATCTTTGGATTAGATCATTTTCTTATGTGATAGGTTTGAGACGTGGTTCTCTACTTCATTGGTAGCCCAAGAAGGAAACCCTCGGGTGATTTAGTGAGAGTGGGCAAGCACCCATCTCTTCCCTTGGTGGATCCATTCAAGATTCACAAGTTGTAGTGATTGTTTTCCTGTTTTTAGTTTGGAGGTTAGCTTTAGCATTGTATCTATCTTGGAGGGTTGCTTCCAGCTATTGTATTGGCATACATATTTCTATATAAAGTTGGGTCTTGTTGTGTTGTTGCATATCTCATTGTTCACCATATTGTACTATTTTAATGAGATTGTATGATGATTTATGGGTTTATTATTTCTATTGTATTTCTGGTATTTTGATTATGTTCCTGGGTGAAATTGTACACAGTTAAAACCCTCGTGATATTTTACTGAAAATTCCCGAAAGGGATATTCAGTGGTATCAAAGCCTCGAGCTTGGATCAGCCTGCGAGTTTTTCAGTCTTTGATTAGGGTTGTTTGAAGGGTTGAAGGACTGATTTCTCAGCCAAAAATTTATTTAAAAGAGGTTATGCGTATATGTTGGGAGATTTCTAGGCTATAAGCGATTATTAGAAGGGCCAAAGATTAAACAGGGTCGCATTTGTTGGTGCAAATTATTCTGACAAGCCAAGTTGATGTCAGCCAAATAATTTGAACCTCGGGATTATTACGTGGTTGAAGCCCAAAGTTGCTGAGCCGAATTGCCAAATCTAAAGCCATCATCCATGCAGCGAAAGAATCTTTAGAGGTCAACTTCAATTGCTCATTCTCGGTGAAATTATTAACCAGTAGAGGTTGAATTGCTCGACTTGGAGGGCCGTCTACTAAGGCCGAGTGCACAAGACTGATCGAGTCATTTACAATAGCTGAAGATCGAGCTTCCTTGACGCACAGGCTGGTGTTTGAAGCTAGCAGATTTATTAATTGCCAGTATTCAGAAACTTTCTCACCAAACCCCCCAACGAAACGCAAGTTTGGGCACAAGTTTATCCAAGCCAATTATTTTATAAAGGCGGGGCCACTTTTAGAAATCAAATGTCGAAGACCCAAATTTATGTGTAAATCCGTGAGCAAACTTTTAACAAATTACGGCCAAATGTTTTCCATACAAGGGACGAGCTGCAAGTGGCAACAAGGGGATGAGTCAGTCGAATCCCTCATTCATGCAACTAGACGAGTTGATCATTAGAAAATTGAATTGTTGAATATTTGAAGGGACGTGTTTCTCACTCTACTGAGCCAAGTTCACTGTGGTTGAAAGGTCAAGTTCTATTGCAAATAGAGGGACTGAGTTTCTGAATCCATGGTACTTGGGAGTCTTTTCAGCACTGATCTAAGCTTCTTCTGTGAGGCGGTTCGAATCCCTTGTGCCAAGGGAGCAGATAAATCTGTCTTGGTAAGAGATTACCATACATCTTCTGTGGGCCATCAACGTATATCCCTGTAGTAGGTGGTCGGGTTGCGTTAAAAAGAGGCCTGAGAATTTCAAATTGTTTGGAGCTAAGATTGCTGACCAGAAGCGATAAATATTCATGGGCGACACCGTCTCTTTCAAATAGCACAAGTTTTGGTTTGCGTACCTTGGAAATATGGCGGGAACGCATGCATTTATCCTCCTTATGCTGTGCGTATAAGGCAAACATTCAACCTTCTGAAGCTGAGCTCCAGATATACATTCTGCATTGGGGTAGAATGTAATCCTTGTTGGAAATTTGTTTTGTAATATTGTGGGAAAAGGGACTAGATCATTGAATTTTCTAACAGTATTTGACATGATGGATGGATGCTGGCTTTTGAGGATGTAATTAATGAGGCGAGAACCAGAGGATCAACAAGTGATATGAATAAGAATGGTAAAGTTCGATTATTTTCTGAGCAGAGTCTCAAGCTAGCACACTGCAGAGAGCATTCTCTCACAACATCTGTGAAAGAGGATTATAGTGCAGATATAAAATCAGTAACAGCGGCGGGACTGTTCGTTGTTCATAATTACCTATCACTTTAACCAGAACTGATTGTTGGCATCTGAACCAGGTTTTAACAGCTTTCATCTGTTCACTGTTCGTTCATATTTTGAATTAGGAAAAGATTATTTATGTTGTTGCTATTTACATTTTGTCAAGCATCAACAATATGTTAATTTTTGAGTCTGATATAGTGCAAGTATTTTCAAAGTTTGTTGGGTATTTATTGAGCACATAGTAAATTGACATGGAAACAAATCTTCCCCAAAACAACCTCAAACACACTCAGAAAACGTAGTGAATTCCTAAGTTGTTCTGCAAGGGAATCTTATAGTGACATTCTAAGATGGACTTTGAAAGGTCCCTAAGATCCATCGAGGGCATCCTCAAGAAGCTTGGTCGACAACAATTCAAACCCTCTAGCAGTAGTACCACTTCAGAGCAGCCAGAGGCAAAACTAAACGGCAGACCTTTTTCAAGAGGGATCTATGCCATTCTTCAGAGAGAACAATCAAAGGGTGTGCAGAAGGGGCTGTAGATAGGCCACAAATTATTTGCACTTGGAACAGATTTGAAACACATGAAGATGACATGGAGAGTTCTTTCCAAACTTGATGAACTTAATGAACTCCTGTCCAAAATAAGCCAAATAGAAGGGAAGAAACTGGTTAGGGCTCTAAAACCTGCTATGCTTTCTCTTATAAAACCCAAATTCTTGGAGGAACCTTGTGAGGGGTTCAGACTTCCAGTTGCATCATGCCTCAGCAACATTATGATCCTCTTCATAACATCATCATTGTATGGAGCTATAGGTGCGGTCAACTTCAACTTGCACATAAGTGGAATTAATTCAAAATAAATGTTCTACTCATCGGATCAAGATGATCTTTATCGATCTTGCACCTCTCCAAAAGAGGAATCCAATAAAAATATTGGCATCTTCATCTGAGCATCACAACATGGAGTTTGGACCTAGTTGTCCAAAATTAACACTCCCTCTCAACTAGGGAGAACTCCATCCACCTGTGCCATCCAAACATCGTGCGTCATCCCGCCGTAACTTGCTTTGCTGGCCTCTTTATTTCAGAAAAAAAGGTGAGTCACAAAGACATCACTCCTGGCTGACAAAATCAACTTAGAGGTCCATGTAATATCCCTTTTCAAGGATATCTCTCAAACACAAGCAAACTCCAACCAGAGATGGACTGGGAGGGCATTTACCATATATTTCACCTCTAGAAAGAGGATGAGATCTGGAGGCTACCTGACCCTTTCTAGACTCTGTCTAAGAGTATGGGGAAAAACACACACCAGTGGTATAGTAACTGTAATGCTCAGAGAGAGAAAAATAATCGTAGTGCAAGCATACAATAGCATATATAAAACATGTAACCAATACTCCAGAAATGTAGAGAGAATGCTAAGCCATTTCATTATACTGAGAAATATAAGTGAGTACAATAGGTGATCAGAGTGATGGCACCTAGACTTGCTCAAGGCAAGTGAAGAAATACTCTCAGAATGGCAAGGAAATGGCTGCTCTCTGATCTGTGCCCAAGCTGCTGGAAAACTGCGGTGTAGCTGCTACTGTTGGAACAAAATGACGATTTGGTGCTGTTCCCCTCCTCGGAATGAGCTGAAAATCTGGAATCTACCTCTACTCACCAAATACAGCAAAACCCAGAAATCATATATGAAATGGCCGACCCCCGAAAATCACCCCCTTGGGGATTTACGCTGTTCTCCAAGGCTCTGCGCAGAGGCTAATTAGAAACCACCAAAACACGGCCACAAACTCTGCCAAAATCCTCCAACAGGCAAGCGCTAGCCCCTTACTCAATCTCCAAGCTCAAAACCTCCGCAAGAAACTCAGTTCGGAGCTCCTCTAGAATGGATTGCGCCCTCCCTCTCAAGACTGCGCAGTCTCTGAATGCACAGCTCCGCCACAAAACCAAACACCAATCCTCCTACAGAATAATGATGGAACTACCTCACCCGAGCAGGCACTCGAAGTCCCCCAGGGCTAAGGGTGAGATCTCCGAACGGAGACACTCAATGCACTAAACAGTGCTACAGACAAGCTAAACAGCCAGCGTGCTCAAAAAGTAGAAATGACCAGCTCGATAACAACAACAATGAATGATCAAAATGAGGAGGCCCTCCTCTCTATATAGCGTTAGCCTCTGTCAAACCCCAAGGCTCACCCTCTCCAACGTTGCCTCTCTTTGCCACGTGCTCCATCTTGGCCTGTGCAGTCCCTCCATGTGGTCTACGTGGGCCCCCTCTCTATGTGGCCTCTTGGCTCCCTTGGCTCACTTAAGTCACAACGTGTGTCTACTAGGGAGTGCACTTTTATTTTTGAGTGAGTTATGTCCCTCCTCAACTCACTTTTATTTATAAATTAACTATAGAAGGCAAAATTAATCAAAATTAATATTTCCAATTAGCTATCGCTAATTGGGAATATTACAGTCTCCATCGGCAAAATGTTGCTTGACCCCAAGCAACTGTAGTGATGGATGCTGCAAGATCTTCTCACTCTCCCAAGTGGCATCCTCATCCGGCAAATTCTTCAACCTCACTAAGAATTCCCGGACTGTCCTGCTCCGCAGCTGTCTCTCCCTGGTATCAATAATAGCCTTTGGCTGCAACACCAAATGCCCTTCATCATCCGTAGGCGGTAGCTCATCTGTCACTGTCACCTGCTGCCCCAATGCCTTCTTCAGGCATGATACATGGAAAATATTATGAATCTTTGTAATATCCCGTTTCGGGAATATCTCTAAAACACGGCAAACCCCAACCAGAGATGGACTGCGAGGGCATTTACCGGATATTCCGCCTCTGGAAAAGGACGAGATCTGGAAGCTACCTGGCCCTTTCCAGACTCTGTCTAAGAGTGAAAGATAAACACACCAAGTGGTATAGAACTAGAATGCTCAAGAATATATAAAAATAACAGTGCAGCAGACATATAATAGCATAGAAAGAAAATACGGCAACTCATCTAGAAACATAGAGAGGAAATGCTAAGCCATTTTATTAATCTGAGAAATATAATGGAGTACAATAGGTGATCCTTGCTCAAGGCAAGTGAAGAAATACTCTCAGAATATACAGGAAATGGCTGCTCTCTGAACTGCGTCCCAGCTGCTAGAAAACTGCCGTGTAGCCATAGTTTTAAAACCAGCCCGATTCGAATCGGACCAGGCCTGGTTGACCGAGCCGAAAGGCCTACCGGTCCAACCAGGTAGATGAAACGGCCAGTCGGCCGGTTTGTTACCGAGCCGGCCGGTTTTTTGACCCACTCGGCCGGCTCGGTAACAAACTGGCCGACTAGGCCTAGACCGAGTTAACTCAGCCTAGTCAATCCAGCTAGCCGGTGGGCCCAAAAAATTGAAAAAAAGGGACTTAAAACTCAAATTAATTCTGCTGTTAGGTTTTTTTTAGGTTTTCTAACCCCTCCCCATCCTATTTAACTAACCCAACCCCTCTCAATACCTCACATCTTTCTCATTCAATTTGCTTGAGCATTTGTGAGGGTTTTTTGAAGAGTTGTGGAGTTGGTTTTTGGAGCAGCTTCATGGTAATGTTAAATTCTTAAGGAGAGTGTCACTTTTACTTAAATTTTTAACATTACCATGAAATGACTCAGGATGTTTGACAGTGGTTCCAACCTCATTGGATTTCATATGGAGAAAGTAGAATTTTAGATCTCATTCAAAATCCAGCAGACTTATCAGTTTTTCAGGATTTCAGGATTGGGTTATTACAATGTTTCCATCGAATTTTGCATGTATTAGGGTATGGAACTCGTATTTAATCAAGAGCACCAATCCCTCTATGTACCTTGATGACATGATGTTAGTGACATTGGTTATGTTTTTTGTTTTGATCTCTATATCATCATCCTGTATTGGACAGTGCACTAAGTGCAATTTTGATATAATGGATATATTCATGAGCCTACTTTGATCATATGTTGTCTTTTGTGACTTATCTATAATGCTTTGTGTTTGGAAACATGAATAAAAATCTTTAAATTTATGTTTTTGTACAAAAAAATTAATATTTAATGTATTTTTTACAAAAACCGAGTCATTGAAACCGAGTTGACCGAGTCATTTCCGATTCAGAGTCCGAATCAGAGTCGACCCTCAGCCTGGTAGCTGACCGATTCCGTTTTTTAAAACTATGCATGTAGTTGCTACTGCTGGAATGAACTGAAGACTAGGGGCTGATCCCTTTGCCGGAATGAGCTGAAAATCTGCAATTCTCCTCTACTCACCAATCCCGACAAAACCCAGAAACCATATCAAAAATGGTCGACCCCCGAAAATCACCAGAAAACACCCCCTTGGGGAATTACGCTGGCCTCCAAGGCTCTGTGCAGAAGCTAAACGGGAATGACTGAAACACCGCCTCAAACTCCACCAAAATCCTCCCACAGGCAAAGGCTGATCCTCTGCTCAAAATCTCGGCTGAATCTCCTGCAGAAATCCCGATCCGAAGCACCTCCAAAATGGACTGCGTCCTCTCTCCCAGTGACTGCGCAGTCTCTAAGAAAGCCCAGCTCCACAACAAACCCAAACAACCAAACCTTACAAAATACTGAAGGAATAACCTTGCCCGAGCAGGCACTCGAAGTCCCTCGGGGCTAAGGGCGAGATCTTCGACCGGAGACACTCAATGCACTAAACAGTGCTGCAGACAAGCTAAACAGCCAGCATGCTCAAGAAGACAAAACGTCTAGCTCAATATCATCAACAACAGAATGCCTCAAATGAGAAGGCTCCTCCTTTTATAACGTTGGCCTTCCTCCAATACCAAGGCCATCTCCTCAATGTAGCCTCCATCTCTTGCCACGTATCCAATCTCTCCAACGCAGAAGCTTCTAGAGCTAACGTAGGCCCCCTCTCTACGTGGTGCTTGGCCCCCTTGGCTCCCCCTTAAGTCACAACGTTGTGCTACTAGGAGGGTGTTTTATTTCACTTAAGTGAGTTAGACCCTCTCCACTCACTTTTTTATTTATTTACAAACTATAGACGGCAAAACTAAACAAAATCGAATATTCCAATTAGTTGTCGCTAATTAGGAATATTACAGTCTCCCCTGGCAAAATGTTGCTTGTCCTCAAGCAACTGAAGTGATGGATGCTGCAAAATCTTCTCACTCTCCCAAGTGGCATCCTCATCTGACAAATTCTTCCACCTCACCAAGAATTCCCGGACTGTCCTGCTCCGTAGCTGCCTCTCCCTGGTATCAATAATAGCCTTTGGCTGCAACACTAAGTGCCCCTCATCATCCGTGGGTGGTAGCTCATCTGTCACCGTCACCTGCTGCCCCAGCGCCTTCTTCAGGCATGATACGTGAAAAACGTTGTGGATCTTATTGCCTTGGGGCAGCTCCAACTCATACGCAACCTGCCCAATCCTGCGTATCACCCTGTATGGCCCATAAAAGCGAGGCTTGAGCTTCTCAGCTCCCTTCTGTTTTAGCGATGACTGTCGGTATGGCTGTAATCGTAGGTAGACCAAGTCCCCTACCTCAAACTGTCTCTCCACCCAACCTTTGTCGGCATACAGCTTCTGCTGGTTTTGCGCTGTAGCCATATTGTCCTTGAGAGCTCGGAGGATGTCCTGACTCTCTTGGATCCAAATCTTGGCTCTAGGAGCCTTGCTAGCACTGAACATCACATCAGCAAAAGATAAGGAATGATACTCGTATAAAGCATAAAACGGTGACATACCAATGGACATGTGATGTGTCGTGTAGTAGCAGTACTCCCCCAAATGTAACCATCTCAACCATGCTCGCTACTGCCCACTGACATAGTTACACAGGTAGCCCTCCAACCACTTGTTAACTATCTCCGTCAGTCCATCCGTTTGTGGGTGATAACTGGTACTTGGTGTCAACTCCGTCCCCACCAGCCGGAAAAGCTCCTGCCAAAATCCGCCCATGAAGTGGCTGTCCCTGTCACTGATGATGGTCTTATGAAGACCATGCAGCTTGAAAACCTCTCTGAAGAATAGCTCGGCCACCTGTGCTGCTGTGTAATGCGCGGATATGGCGAAAAAGCGCACATACTTTGTCAGCTGATCAACGACGACAAAGATACAATCCTTGCCCTGCACCATGGGCAACCCTGTGATGAAGTCCATCGATATGCTCTCCCATTTCCCCTCCAGAATGGGAAGAGGCTGCAACAGTGCTGCGGGATGGCTCATCTCCCCCTTGTTCCTCTGACAAACATCGCACTCCCTGATGTGCTGGAGTACGTCCTCCTTGAGGCCCTTCCATGAGAACCTCTCTCTAATGGCCCTATAGGTTTTGGTAAACCCCTGATGGCCTACCAATGGAGAATCATGTGATGCCTGGAGTATCTTCTTCTTAAGCTGAGACCCCTCAGTCAAGAAGATCCTGTCCCTATAATAGATGATCTCATCAACCACCCTGTACTTGTCATCCGCCACCTGTCCATCCAACACCTCACATGCAAATCTGTCCTTGGAGTACTCCACTAAAAGTCAAGCCCTCCAATTTGTATCCAAGCTCATAAGAGATAATGTCGTTGGTCTATGTGAAAGGGCATCTGCTATCACGTTATTCTTACCGTTGACATACTCAATGTCAAAGTCATATGCTTGGATCTTACTGATCCACTTTTGCTGCCTCTCTTGTAGCTGCTTCTGCTCCAAAAAGAACTTGAGGCTGTTGTGATCAGTCCTCACCATGAACCTGTTCCCTACCAAATACTGCCGAAATTTGGCTAAGGCATGCATGATGGCCAACATCTCCTTGTCGTATATAGAATACAACCTCTCATGCGGAAGGAGCTTCCGGCTCTCAAAGGCTATCGGGTGTCCCCCCTGCATCAAAACTGCGCCGATCCCCTCTCCCGACGCATCACACTCCAAGACAAATGGCTGTGTAAAATCCGGCAATGCAAGCACTGGGCAACTACTCATCACCTCCTTGAGCCTATCAAAGGCTCGCTGCGCTGTATCTGACCAACTGAATGCCCCCTTCCTCGTCAAATCTGTAAGGGGTGCAGAAAGCTGTGAGAAACCTCTGACGAACTTCCTGTAATAGGTACATATCCCAATGAACCCTCGAAGTTTCGTCACGTTCCTCGACTCCGGCCAATCTCTGATGGCTCTAATCTTCTCCTCAGGGACTCTCACTCCGTCCACTCCAATAATGTGACCCAAATACAGCATCTCCATCATCCCAAACTCACACTTGGAGAGCTTAGCATAGAACTGTTGCTCTTCCAAGATGCGTAGTACTGCCTCTATATGCTGGAGATGCTCCTCCCAAGTCCTGCTATATATGAGTATGTCATCGAAGAAGACCAATACAAACTTCCTCAGATGACTGCGGAAGATATGGTTCATGCAAGACTGAAAATTGGCTGGTACATTGGTCAGCCCAAAAGGCATAACCAAAAACTCAAAGTGCCCATAATGACACCTGAAGGCGGTCTTGGGAATGTCCTGTTCCCTCACGTGAATTTGATGGTACCCTGATCTCAAATCAATCTTCGAGAAGAACTTGGCTCCTCTCAGCTAATCCATTAACTCATCGATCCTGGGTATAGGGTACTTGTTCTTCAGGGTCTTCTTGTTCAGGGCCCTGTAATCAATGCACATCCTCAGGGTGCCGTCCTACGCTCAATATCTCTGAACTTCTTATCTCTGTAACAGATGTAGGGCTTCTACCCTGGTGTCATAGACAACTAGCTCCACAGGCTGAGCCAAAACTATGCTCTGATACCACTATAATATCCCGTTTCAGGGATATCTCTCAAACACAAGCAAAATCCAACCACAGATGGACTGGGAGGGCGTTTACCAGATATTTCACCTCTAGAAAGAGGATGAGATTTGGAGGCTACCTGGCCCTTTCCAGACTCTGTCTAAGAGTATGGGGAAAAATACACACCAGTGGTATAGTAACTGTAATGCTCATAGAGAGAAAAATAACAATAGTGCAAGCATAGCATATATAAAACATGTAACCAATACTCCAGAAATGTAGAGAGAATGCTAAGCCATTTTATTATACTGAGAAATATAAGTGAGTAAAATAGGTGATCAGAGTGATGGCACCTAGACTTGCTCAAGGCAAGTGAAGAAATACTCTCAGAATGGCAAGGAAATGGCTGCTCTCTGATCTACGCCCAAGCCGCTAGAAAACTACCGTGTAGCTGCTACTGCTGGAACAAAATGATGATTTGGGGTTGTTCCCCCCCTCGGAATGAGCTGAAAATCTGTAATCTGCCTCTACTCACCAAACACAGCAAAACCCAGAAAGCATATCTGAAATGGCCGACCCCCAAAAATCACCCCCTTGGGGATTTACGCTGTCCTCCAAGGCTCTGCACAGAGGCTGAATAGAAACCACCAAAACACGGCCACAAACTCTGCCAAAATCCTCCAACAGGCAAGGGCTGGCCCCTTGCTCCATCTCCAAGCTCAAAACCTCTGCAAGAAACTCAATTCAGAGCTCCTCTAGAATGGACTGCGTCCTCCCTCTCAAGACTGCGCAGTCTCTGAACGCACAACTCTGCCACAAAACCAAACACCAATCCTCCTGCAGAATAATGACGGAACTACCTCACCCGAGCAGGCACTCGAAGTCCCCCGGGGCTGAGGGTGAGATCTCCGAACGGAGACACCCAATGCACTAAACAGTGCTGCAGACAAGCTAAACAGCCAACGTGCTCAAGAAGTCGAAATGACCAGCTCAATATCACCAACAATGAATGATCAAAATGAGGAGGCCCCAACATTGCCTCTCTTTGCCACGTGCTCCATCTTGGCCTACGCAGTCCCTCCATGTGGTCTACGTGGGCCCCCTCTCTATGTGGCCTCATGGCCCCCTTGGCTCACTTAAGTCACAACGTGTGTCTACTAGGGATTGCACTTTTATTTTTGAGTGAGTTATGTCCCTCCTCAACTCACTTTTATTTATAAATTAACTATAGAAGGCAAGATTAATCAAAATTAATATTTCCAATTAGCTATCGCTAATTGGGAATATTACAGTCCGAAACCTCTATAGGACTCAAAGGAGTCACATACCAACCCGAAGTCAGTTGGAGGTTTGAAACTTCATGAGACTTGATCCCAGATCAAGTGGTTCGACACATTCCATCCTAAACATAGAGAGTATGACAATCTCCGATGCGTCCATTGGTCTTTGCTACTGGTCTCTAGCTTTTCCCACCTCATTGGCCAAATGAGAGGTACTTCGCATGAGTCCGGGACTCCATGGGTAGAATGCATATGGGGCACAAATCAAAGAGAGGTGAACCAATTCAATATCATAACGGTGGGGCGGAAGCACAACAACAAGGTTCAACAAGCCTAGCCCTGTTGTTGCTTATAGCTCCAAGAAGCTATCCCCAAAGCCCCCCTTGGAGCTCCCAGAGCTCATCATCCAACATGACCCTCAGAATAGGGTTGTTCCACGATTCCAAGATTCTCATGGAAGGTTAGGAACTTGACCTTCCCCAAGGGCTTTTTGAGAATATCTGCGACCTGCTCATCAGTTCCTATATGATCGAGCTTTACGGCGCCTCGATGTACCATAGCTCAGATAAAGTGGTACCTGATATCAATATGCTTGGATCGATCGTGGAACACGAGATTCTCTGACAAAATAATCCCACTCTGGTTATCACAAAGGATAACGGTGATATGCAGCACATGCCCGAAAAACTCACTGAAGAGGTTTCGCAACCAAACTGCTTCACAGCAGGCCATACTAGCTGCAATGTATTCGGCCTCAACGGTGCTTAAAGCCACCGACTTTTGCTCCCTTTTCATCCAAGATATCGAAGCAGACCCAAGTGTGAAGCAGCATCCAGATGTGCTCTTGCGATCCACCACACTGCCAGCCCAATCGAAATCAGTATATCCATGGTGTGTCATGCTCTCGGCAGTGTATCTCAGCCCATGGTTTATCGTGCCCTGAAGATATCTCAACAGATTCTTGGCACCAACCCAGTGAATGTGATGAGGATCAACCATGTGTTGACTCAAAGTGTTCACTGCAAACATATGTCCGGATGGGTGTTCACTAAGAACATCGGGGCCCCTACAAGTTGACGATACTCAGTAGGATTTGCTAGCACGAGCCCAGCAGTGTTGCCACTCAAATTCTTAAAGTTGAGCTCCATCGGTGTCAACACGGACTTATAGTCCACCATTCCAAATCTTTCTAGTAGCTTCAAACTATATTTTCCTTGAGAAAGGAAAATATCGACATGTCTCTGCCAGACCTCCAGTCCTAGGAAGTAATGCATCAGTCCTAGGTCCTTCATCTAGAATTCAGAAGTGAGCTCCCTCTTACACTGATGAATGAGAGGGTCAGCACCTGTCAGAAAGAGATTGTCCACATACAGCACCAGAATGAGAGGCTTTTCTCTATCAACCTTGAAGTAAAGGTTCGGATCAGCATTACTATGAGTGAAGCCCAACTTCATCAAGTAGCTATCTATCCTCTCATACCAAGCCCTGGAGGCTTGCTTCAACCCATAGAGGGTTTCCTTCAACCTGCATACATGGGTGTCTCTATCCTGGACTTCGAACCCTAGAGGTTGCTACACATACACCTCTTCCTTTATTGCACCATGCAGAAAGGCAATCTTCACATTCATCTGATTAAGATCTCATCCTTGCGTCGTAGCAAGGGCTATGATAGAACAGATGGTGGTATATCAGGCCACAGGTACAAATATATCATCATAGTCTACGCCTTCCTTTTGAGAGAAGCCTCGGGTAACGAATCTTGCCTTGAACTTTTCGGCACCACCATCAGATCCATGCTTGATCTTATAGAGCCATTTCAAGGTGACAACTGCTTTGCCCTCTGGTCTCGAAACCACATCCCAGACATCATTCTTCATAATGGACCCATACTCTTTTTGCATAGCATCCTTCCAGACTTGATGCTTTGCGACTTCCTCAAAAGATCCAGGCTCAAATTGTACGATTGTACTCCTGGCTGCTAGATACCCTTGGTATCTATTCGGCTTCTTGCTTTCACGGAATGTCCCCCTTGGGGCCATATGTCTCTCGGCATCCTCGAGAGTGTCCTGGAGCCATGATGGTCTTCTCTTCATTGAAGGAGGTGGATCAATGGGGTCCATCAGTCCTTCAACATCGGGCAACGTCTCATCCTTCGGTTCTTCCTGATTTCTAGACCTTACTTCATGATCTTCCTCAGAGCTCAGAAGACTGATTACTTTCCTAAGGGAAGCATCTTCATCAAAGGTAACATCGTGGCATATCTCCACTTCTCTTCGATCAGGCACGTAGACTCTATAAGCCTTCGAAGTTTCACTGTAGCCCACAAACATTCCCTTTTTCCCAGAAGCATCCAGCTTGCTCTTCTTCTCTTTCGGCACATGAAAATAAATGGAACAACCAAAAACTCTAAAATGAGAGACGTCAGGTTTCTTACCAGAGAAAACCTCTTCGGGAGTTTTGGAGTTTAGAGCGGAATGCGGGCATCGATTTTGTATGTACACAACAATGTTCGCAACTTCTCCCTACAGAAACTTCGGAAAACCTTGGTCACATAGCATGGCACAGGCAGCTTCCACAATGGTCCTATTCTTTCTTTCAGCAACGCCATTTTGCTCAGGAGTATATACGGTTGTGGTCTCCCTCTTGATGCCAGCTTCTCTGTAAAAGTTATTGAAGTCGTTCATCTCATATTCAGTGCCATTATCGGTTCTCAAAATCTTGACCTTCTTCCCTGTTTGATTTTCCACCAAGGCTTTGAAAGTACGAAACCACATGAAGGCCTCATCCTTCTTCTTCAAGAAGTATTTCCAGGTTTTGCGAGAGAAGTCATCTATAAACGTCATATAATAAGAACATCCTGCCAAGGATGTTATGGGCAACATACCAGACAAATCAGAATGTATCAATTGTAGAACATCAGATGTCTTTGTGACACTTGAGGGGAAAGGTCCCCTTGTATGCTTTCCTTCGGCACAACCCTGACATACACCTTCATGATCATTTTTGAATTCGGGCATCCCTGTCACCACTTTCCTTGCTTTCAGGAAGGGCTTTGTAATGAAGGTTTCCAAACCTCTGGTGCCATAGTTCAGTTTGATAGATAGTATCACATGTCATAGCTCCCAGTGGACTTCCTCCAACCTGGTAGAGTGTATCAACTCTAAACCCAATCGTGATAGCTTCTTTGAAACTATTCTTCCAGATGCGTACCTTCCCATCGATGAATGCCACATTGAAACCTTTGTCTTCCATGGCTGAAATAGACACAAAGTTCTTCAAATCAGGTACATATAGTACATCTTGCAAGCGGAGGTCTTGAACTTGAGATAAATGGAGGGTCACAGTCCCAGTCCCTTCCACGGGATATGTGGCATTATCTCCAAGGATAATTTTCAGATTAGTATCCTTCTCAACCAAATCGGAAAGTGCTTCCTTAAACCCAGTGAGGTGCCTTGAGGCACCACTATCAATCAACCAAACATCCATAGTGTCAAGTGGAGATGCATCAGAGAGCGAAGATACAAGAATGAATTCATTTTTTTTATCATCAACAACATTAGATTCCTCATACCTGGAATTTCTCGACCTTTTGAAAGGTTGCCCATTTCCATTGCGATAAGAGGGAGCCTTCCTCTTTCCTTTGAACCTATTGTTCCTTTGATTGCTATTCTTTCTGTTGTTGTTATTGTCATCATCCCTGGGAGAATCCTTCTTGTTAGGGCATTCTCTAGCATAGTGGCCAGTCTTGTTACATGTGTAACATCTTCCTTTCTTTCCTTGGGCCACTGCTCTTCCATGGTTCCTCGGATCACCATTGTTCTTCTTCTTAGCATGAGCGTTGAAGGCAACATTACCTTCATTTTCATATTGTATCATTATTGTTTCCTCTTGGGTGCACCTCGACAATACTTCATCAAAATTAGGAATCACATTGTTATTGAGAATGGTAGTATTGAATACATGTCATTCAGAGGAGAGACCTCCAAGTGCGGTGAGAACCATTTCTCGATCAGCTATTGTCTCTCCAATGACAATAAGATTATTCCTGATTTCGATCAAATTCAGAAAATAAGATTGAACGGATTCATCCCTCCCTTTCTTCAGATTCTTCAATTGGTTCTTAAAGAAAAGGACTTGATTTGCATTGTTGGCCCTGAACATATTGACCAACTTATCATACATTTCCTTGGATGTGTGCAGCTCAGAGATGTAGGCAACCAAACTCTTATGAATTGAATCCCGAATGATCAGCTTTGCTTTGATTTCCCCCTTCTTATACTTTGACTTGGTGGCAACTGGTGCAGATGATGGAGGCTCTTGGATTTTACCCTGCACATAGTCCATGACATCTTGGTCTTCCAACATTAGATCCAAAGACATCTTCCAGGCATGAAAGTCAGCCTTGCCTGTGAACTTGTCATCAAATTTGAAGCAATTATAATTTGAGGTACTCATAGGTCCTTGACCAATGCTCCTTCTTCAATGATTGCTCTCAATGCAAACTTGGGCTCTGTCTTCATCTTAGCTCTGATACCATGTAAATTTTCGTAGATGTTCTATGCTTGATGAAACTTTACTTTTATATCCAATAGTAAACAACAATCACATAAACAAGAAAGTAAAATGCTGATAGAAGATACCAATAGATCGACGGAAGACAAGCCAAAAAACACTTGATCAGCAAAATATATGTGTTGTGGTGTGTTACAGTGGTCAACAGGATGCTTCAACCAACAAAGTCTCTATACGGTCAGCGAACTAGAATGTGTCACACAACCATATCGGACAGCTCTACGACAGTCAACCCAAAGTCAACAAAAGTCAATGTTGTCCAATCAACGATCAATGCAAAACAACAGTAGCAAAAAGTCAACATAACCAAGTCAAAGTCAACGTCCAGCCTCAATTTTTGTGCCAGAAAATGTGGACTGCAGAAATCGAAATTTATGGAGAGTTTGAGGTCAAGTTGACCATGTGTTGACCAAAGTCAACGTTGGTCAAAGCTGCGGTGAAACCTTAGGTCAGAATAGAAAAACCCTTGCTGCGTTTTCGCACGTGTGAGAGAAGAAGAGCCTCCAAGATGATGATCGAACCAATAAGATGCAGAGAGGGAATGTGCGATGAGTGATCATGAAAATGACCTCCAACGTTGACCTATATATATCCATCTGTGAGGGTGTGTGACACATCTGTTGGGGCTTTCAGCCTACATTACAATTCTGGCCGACCTTGCACATAAGTAGAATTAATTCAAAATAAATGTTCTTCTCATTGGATCAAGATGATCTTTAGATTGATCTTGCACCTCTCCGAAAGAGGAATCCAATAAAAATATTGGCATCTTCATCTGAGCATCACAACAGGGAGTTTGGACCTAGTTGTCCAAAATTAACAGATAGTTTTGCAGGGAGCTAGTAAACAAGAAGAGCGTCACATTCTTGATCAGGAGAGGGAGGATCTATTGGAGATGGTGGAGCATCCATCTCTGGGTCGACACATTGGTGAGGTGCAAACAGATGCACATGTAGTCAGCAGAGCTGCAGTGCTTTCAAGGAGTAGCACTCTCCAGGGATACATCGATGGGGCTTGCAGCATATCTTCCCCACTTTGGCCCATTACAGATGGAGGGTCCTTCTTTTGCAGGCAGATCTCGTCAGCAAACGAGACGGGGCAGCACGAGATGAATATGGACTAGCGACCTCACACCAGAATTGTTATGTATGCAGGTGTCACTACCTATTCTTCTTTCGGGGTAGATTGGAGGGAGATCATGAGTTGGTATCCTATTGATGGTACGATCTTCTGTGTAGGGAGCATAGCGTAGCAGGGACCCTTAGACTTGACAGATGCGGCAGCTTCCAGTTGGTAGTGGGGCACAGGTCGAAAGTTCTTCAACATTCCATCCCAACTTCAAGAGATCAGGGTTAGCATGAGATCGAGTCAAGAGTTGGACTGGAGAGAGGTGATGAGTTGGTACACAGTTGGTGGGGCAGCTTATACAATCAGAGCTATAGCGCAGTAGGAGACATGGAGTGTTGATGCTCGTTGGCTGACTTCGCTTCATGGGGCAGTAGCTATGGCCAGAGGCAGTGCGCAGTTCGAGCCGTGGGACTTGGGCGATGATTGGCCATGGTGGCATTGGGATTCGGGAGGATGGATTGATGACAGATGTGGTGGGAGATCATTTTGGGATCCCGGCATTGAGGGGTCTATTCCGGGTGGCTGGCAGCTTCTAGTTGGCAGTGGGGCACAGGTCGAAAGTTCTTCAACATTCCATCTCGACTTCAAGAGATCAGGGTTAGCATGAGATCGAGTCAAGAGTTGGACTGGAGAGAGGTGATGAGTTGGTACGCAGTTGGTGGGGCAACTTATACAGTTAGAGCTATAGCGCAGTAGGAGCCATGGAGCATTGATGCTCGTTGGCGGACTTCGCTTCATGTGCAGCAGCTATGGCCGGAGGCAGTGCGCAGTCTGAGTCGTGGGACTTGGGCAATGATTGGCCATGGTGGCGTTGGGATCCGAGAGGTTGGATTGATGATAGATGTGGTGGGAGATCAGTTTGGGATCCCGGCATTGAGGGGTCTATTCCGGGTGGCTTGACACAGACGCATAGCAGCACCCAAGGATTTGTATGGGATCCGGGCATTGGGTCTCAGTTGCGTTGGGCCAACAGGGTGGCCCACATATTTGGATTCCTTGAGGGCAAGAAATCTTGGTGCGAAAGGTATGTAATATTCCTTTTTTTGGTGTCACCTATGACGGGGTTAGGATGGACTTCTAGAGTTAGGAGCAAACAGGTCACAGGTACAGGTTGGTGTCATCAACAGGCCTAAGGGCTTCTTGGAGGCGTTTTGAGTTTCTATGAGGTCCGGTGGCATTCGTTTGATACATTCCATCATCTGAGCAATTTTCCTTTCGTTCTAGTGCATTCCAACAACTTTCGGAAAAGTGAGTTATTTTTGGGCTTAACTCAATTAATTACGCTCAAGGTAGCATTCCGGGAGGAATACATGATAGAACGCCTTAGTGTAATAGGTCGTTGGAACCGGGACGAGGATACCTACATGATGGGATGGTTGGACATGAGTTTCAGTGACCTGAGGAGGCATGGTAGCTGATTTACTCTTTCCTGCATTAAAAATGAATATTTTAATAAGAGGGAAAAGTGCTCCATGAATAAAATAATAATAAAATAAGGCTCTAGAAGGATCTAGGAGATCTATAAAAGAAAAGGAGGAGGCCATTGAGGGATATCTTTGGTTTAGATCATTTTCTTATGTGAGATATTTGAGACGTGGTTCTCTACTTCATTAGCAGCCCCAAGACAGAAACTCTCGGGTGATTTAGTGAGAGTGGGGGAGCGCCCAATTCTTCCCTTGGTGGATCCATTCAGGATTCATAGGTTTTAGTGATTGTTTTCCTGTTTTTAGTTCGGAGGTTGGCTTTAGCATTGTAGCTATCTTGGAGGGTTGCTTCCAGCTATAGTATCGCCATACATATTTCTATATAATAAAGTTGTGTTTTGTTGTGTTGGTTCATATCTCATTTTTCGCCATATTGTAATATTTTAATGAGATTGCCATATGATTTATGGGTTTATTGTTTCTATCGTATTTCTGGTATTTTGATTATGTTCCCGGGTGAAATTGTACACAGTTAAAACCCTTGTGATATTTTACTGAAAATTTCCGAAAGGGATATTACACTTTTTATTTCCTCCTTCACCTTAGCTCTGATACCATGTTAGAAAATTAGAAAGGTAGAAAGATTCTCTTATATTGATAATTACTTGTGATTTTCTTGTAGTCTTATTAGCTTTTCTTTATGTTTGTCTTTTATGTTCTTTTCATCAAGCAATCATCAAATCAAAACATGAAGATCAACGACACCAAATATAGGCATATAGCCAGGGCTAAAACCCCTCTATAGGGGAAAAGCCAGTCAAACTCTTCCACTAGCAGATTCAAATCAAACTTCAGGCAATCCAAGACCTTAGACCATACTAAAAGACCTTCCTCCTCCACCAAGTCAGGCGTCCAAGATGATTATGCAAATCTCAGTAGTCTTTTCTTGTCTAGCAGCTGCAGTCCAACAACAGTCTAGAATTTTGGCTTCCCAGCTTCAGAATTTTGGTCCTACTGCAGCCTTGAAACTTCGGCCCTCCTCCAACTCCAAAATTTCGCACGTGTGAATCAGAAGAAAGAGAGAAATGGTCTCCAAATTTCTGCACTAGGGTTTTTCTCCTTCCAAGAATTTTGCAACCATTTTCCTTCTCTAGCATTTGTAGATCGAACTTGTTGAGGATGTGCTTCAAATGAGGTCAAGTTGTTGCCTTTATATAGCCGATTATGCCTCCCAATTAGGCCAACTTGGTGGAGGTCTAAAAGGCCTAATTTATATCAAATTTTTTTTATTTATTTATTTATAAAGCCCAAGAAGGGTCTTTTACATAATGACAAGGACAAGAACACTTGACACAAACCCTAGAAGCCTTCAATGGAGGCTTTGACCTAAAAATAAAATAATAAAGCATGAAACCCATGCTTAATAAATAAATTTTATTTCATTATAATTTTTTCTTTTGTTTTGATAAATACATTACATCATGACTCAAATACAATTATGAAGACCAACACTAGTTACATTTTTCAACAGAAAGGCCCATGAAAATGTTGAATGAACCATGCATTTTCAAGGGGTTAACACCTTATGGTTGAAACTTTTATTCACAACGTTTTAAAATATTTGTCATGGGAAACCTATCATGGAACGTTGCCTTCTACATTTTGCAAGAACTAGTGCCACTGGGTTGTAAGAAACACACTAATTCCAAAGAGGATGCCTAAATATTGGAATAGGTGTACTTCATGAACAATTTTCTTTTCCCTTCTCATGCAAGTATTGCTCTAACAACTTTAATAAAATTCTCCAGTCAACTCATTGTTCTTCCCATTAAGTTGGAGGAAATCTTCAGAGTGAGCACGGAATCATTAGAAAAATGCATAGAAAATAACTGTTTGACATTGCAAAGAAGATGCCTTGGATTTGGTGGTGCACTTTAAGAAGGCATCTTGGCATATCAGTTGCAATAACTTATAATTAGGGAACCAATATTGAACAAAGATCCTCCTTATGGATTATTGTTGTGGAATTACATTTGATTACTGACCATTCACACACCTGAGTTGTGGCATTAGATAAGAGAGATCTCATCACTTGAGTAATAAAGCTCTTAAATTCCAACTAAGGAATCAAGCATATTAAGAATGATATTCCACTCAAATTATCTAGAGTGGACTGACTTGTAGTAATGTCAAATAATGCTAGAAACCCTATCTTTGATCCAATTAGGAAGAGCTTAGTCAATATTTTGTAAGAAACATTAAGAAGAGTTATTGCCCTCAAGCTGCCTGTTGTGTCCTTTTATGGTCCCTCTAGGATTTAGCTTGATCAATTTTGCATTAAAATGTCCTCCTGTATTATGGTTTGCTAAAATTCTGATGTTCTATGCTGCACCAATTACTTCTTCAAAACTTCTTTCTTCTGCAATATTAATTAAGCAATTGTAGATAGTACATACACCATATAAACCATATGCAAAATTGAAGACATCCAAGAGCAGAAGTAGACACAAAAGATTTAGGTCTAATGATCAAGGTAGAACCCACAAGGGTGAAACCCAACCAGATTCTTCTTCTATTAGAAATGAAATGTTCAGCAGAGTACAATGAGAGATCAAGAGAATGAGGATGTTTATCCAAATTTGAACAAGTTGTAGCATGAATATCACTGGTAGCAGCAGTAGATGCACACACTGAATCAACTTTCCCTTCAACTGAATCAACATTGAAACACTAAAGCACTGAATCAACATTGGTTCACCAAGTTTTGCAACACTGAAACACTAAAGCACTGAATCAACCTTGGCTCACCAAGTTTTGCTTACTCTCCAAGTCTCTCTCAGAATATTCTTCAACTCTCTCTAGTTCCTTATCAAGTTAGAATTCTTCTTTCACAATGCACAAGTAGTGAGGGGAGAAAGAATGAGGCACATATATATAGGAGGAGCAATGAATCCATGCCATAAAGGAGGAGTAACTCGCTTGTCTCGAGGAGTGTAACTCAAGCCCATTTAGGAAATGTAACTCATGCCATTAGGGAGGTACACATGCCTTTGTAACTTATGATTTTAAGAGAGGCTGTAACATATCCATTAAAGAGTGCATAAGAGGAATCTTTTATGACATGCTTTTATTTAGTGTAAGAGAGTGTAAGAGAATCTTTTGTGACATGCCAATAATGAGTGTAAGAGAGCATTATTGAGAGGCATGATTGAGTGACTTGAATTTATTTTTAATAATAATATAATAGTATCATAAAAATAATAATAATATTAATGATAATATTGATAATTACATCAAAATTGAACTATTAGGATTGATTGCTGATTAGAAGGGATTTTCCATCAACAATACTTGATTACCAATTGATGCAAGGTGATTTGCTATTTTGGGAAAGTCATACTTGAGACTTTCTAGTTTTAGAAATTCTATTTGTAGACTTTCTATTTTTAAAAATTTTAGTTTTAGACTTTCTATTTTTATAAATTGATCCTTGAGCTACCAAATTTTCAGCATTGACTTTCTATTTTTAGAAATTCTATTTGTAGATTTTCTATTTTTAGAAAGTCTACTTTTAGACTTTCTATTTTTATAAATCAATGTTGAGAACATCTCAATAACATGTTGATTTTATCTCAAAATGACGATTTTTTGGCCTAGCTGATGTTTGCCAATTTTAACTGATATTTTGATGGTATCTTGATTTTGCTAATGTTTGCCAATTTTTACTAATATTTTCTTGATTTTCCCAATTTTTGGTTTTACGGACCCTTGCCGATTTTATCTAGATGCCGATGTTCATAACATTGTTATAAATTCATCCTTGAGTTGCCAAATTTTCAACACTCCCTCTCGGCTACGGAGGAATTTCTTTCTACAACGAAAGATCTCTGCTTTGTCTGCTCATTTCTGTTCATCTCTGCTCTATATCATATGGAACAATGATGTCTCACTCTAATGAAGAAGAATCATCATAGGGGAGATTCATACATCACCCTATATTCACTTGGGGGGATTGTTACTTGCTAACATATGACAAGGATCTCGCACAACCAAGTCACATCTTTGCTTGGGGGGATCCACTTGTTAACACATGACAAGGATCTCACACATCCAAAGCTCATCACTGCTTGGGGGGATCCACTTTTCAACACATGAAAAGGATCTCACACATCCAAGGCTCATCACTGCTGGGGGGATCCCCTTGTTTGTTGAAATTTGATGAATAAAAAGTTTTTTGTAATCCCAACCGGGTCTTAATTTCACCTTATCACTCCCATTCAGTTAAATGCCCTTTCAAGTTTCTAGTAAACATACATTCAACATATAGAATTATGGAGATGAAATTTTTAGATTAAAATACATGGGATTGTCAACACATGTTGAAAATAAATATGGACATAAATAGACCAGCAACACATAAAAGTACATAGATTTTGGTCAACTTAGACCCAAGCAATACCCCTTCAATCTTCTCTAGGGAAAACCTGTTACAGAGCTCTTCAAATTTATTTATCTTTCAAGTTCAGGAAAAATACATTTGCAGACAAAAAAAACAGCAAAATACAACTTATCTCTTCATCCCAAAAATCCTTGAAAACCGTGCCCACTTTGCCTCGATTTCCATGCCCGCTTGAAGCTGAAAATATGTATACTGTATTGATATGGACTGTACTATGCAATTTTTTCAAAAAAAAAAATCCTCAAAAGCTTCTCTCGAACTACGTTGAACTCACAACATTAAATGATGTTCATACTGTACCTTCTGTTGTCTTATATGCCTTGATTTCCGTGCCCAACTTTGCTTAGAAATCACTCCTTCAGCTTGATGCAACAAATTTCTCTTTTAGAACTTTTCTTCAACCCTTATCGTCCTTTCTCCAATCTACTCATGAAGAATGAATGTAGACTCTCTTTTCTTTTCCCCTTTTGTTTCCCTAAATGACTTTGGGCAACCTTAAGATCTAATGGCTCAAATTCATTTAGATCAAGGAATGAGAATAAATGTGCATTTAATTTTCACTTTCTGTTTTTAACTCACGCATTAAATAAACTACCCACATTGTACTTTATGTCTAAAGTCACTATTCACTTTATAATTTTACATTGACTATAACACTTATAAAGTCACTTTCACTTTATAAATTCGCACTTAGGAAAAGAATTATTTTGGACACTTTTCCCTAGGTAGAGACTAACCCATGGGAAATCACTTGTCCAAGGTACATTAAAAATCGACACTCTCTCTTACCGAGGAAAGTGTTTCTCACCACACCCATCTTGTCCCTAAAATGGACATGCTTGCCTCTTGGAAAGGACTTTTTGAGAACATTGGCCACCTGCTCATCTGTCGATATATACTCTAGCCTTACTGCCCCCTTTAGAACATAGTCCCTGATGAAATGATCTCTGATGTCAATGTGTTTTGACCTGTCATGAAACGCTAGATTCTCCGTGAGTTTAATGAAACTCTGATTATCACAGTGAAAAATCATCGGTCTCAACTCCTGATCAAATAGGCCATACAACTTGTGAAGCTAAATGGCCTCAGAACTAGCCTGGCTAGCGACCATATACTCAACCTCAGAAGAGCCGAAAGCAACTGACTTTTGCTTTCGACTGAACCACGACACAATTGTCGAACCCAATAAGATGCCTATACAATGTGGGATCCACCAAACTAGAATCTGAAGCATGAAGCTTCTTCTAGTTGGTGATCATAGGTGTAAAGATGGGTCTGCAGTCTGCCATGTGAAATTTGCTCAACACATCCACAGCATACTGCCCCTGCCCCAAAAAGATATGCCCCTCCTCCTGCCACACCTTAAGCCCCAAAAAGTAATGCATCAGCCCAATGTCCTTCATCTTGAACTCCATAGCAAGATCCTCCTTGCAACCACCAATCAATCTCTTTGCCCTAGTAATGAACAAGTCATCAACATATAGCAAAAGAGTGAGTGAATCATCCCCTACAACAATGTAGTATAGGTTTGGATCTACAATACTCTTCATGAAATCCATCTTCTCCAAATAAGTATCAATCTTTGAATACCAAGCTCTCGAAGCTTGATCAAGTCTGTAGAGTGCTCACCTCAACCGACATACATGGGTCTCCTGCCCAAGTACCTCAAAGCCCCGTGACTGCTCAAAATACACATCCTCCTCTATAACTCCATTCAGAAATGCGGTCTTCACATCCATTTGATGCATCTACCAACCCATTTTTGCAGCAATAATAATAAGGGACCAGATAGAAGTGTACCGAGCTACGGGAGCCAAGGTCTCATCATAGTCAAATCCCTCTATTTGTGAGAACCCTATAGCCACAAACCCTGCCTTGAACTTCTCAATGCTGCCATCCACAACATGCTTGATCTTGTAGAGCCACCTGGAAGTCACAACTGACTTGCCCTCAGGCCTAGACACCACATCGCAGACAGTGTTCTTAATGATAGAGGCATACTCCACCATAGCCTTTCTCCATACCTCCTGGTTGGTAGCCCCCTCATAGGCAGTAGGCCTAGAGTCAACAATGATGGTAGCCTTGGCTACATAACTGCAAAATCGCTCAGGTGGCACACTCTCCCTATTCACCCTCTTCAGAGGACCAACGAACTCTGCTTCCTTCAAGGTGTCTTGAAGCCACTTAAGCCTCCTCTTCCCGGAAGAAGCTTCCCCATAGGGAACCTCATCCTCTGCCCCCCCAGTCTGGTAAACTTGAAGGTCTGCCAACTTACCTTGGTGTGCCTGTACCAACACCTGTCCTCGAAGAACCTGTACCGACACTTTGCATATGTCAGTTGAAGTGCCATGTGAACTTTGTACCACTAGACTCCTTAAAAAAGTGCTCGATGAACTCGCCACTGGTGCCCCAGATGTCACTGACACTGAAGTACCTCTTGTACTAGTCGATCCAAAACCCTGAGGTCTTGCTCCCTGTACCCGATCTTCCTGCGGAGGAGAAGTCTTTGACTCTCTCTCATCATACTCCCATGATCTCTGATAGGCCCTCTCCTCCTCGAACTTCACATCCCTCCTAATCAACACTCTCCATTTAAAAGAAATGAAGATCCGATAGGCCTTCGAAATCTCGCTGTAACCCATAAAGATACCCTTCTTTGCCATGGGTTCCAGCTTCGTCCTCTGCTCCTTGGGGATATAAGAATATGTGAGACATCCAAAGATACGAAGATGTCTCACATGAGTAGCACTAGTGTGAATGCTACTAGTTGTGCTACTCACCAATGCTCCTACCGACTCAAAACTGAACCTGTATAGTTTTCCAGATCAGACTCCAATCACTTTGGCCGAAGTGATGGAAGCTCCCCTGGGATGCATCAATACCTGCCCTCCTAAGAAAGTGATGTCAAACCCCTTCTCCATAGCAAACAGAAAAATCAAGTTCTTCTTCATCTCTGAAACATACAAAACATCCATGACCTTCAAAGGAGGCAAACATTCCCTCTCAAAGGTCACAGTCCCCACACCAACAACTCTCACAGTGCGGTCATCTCCTAGTTCAATCTCAATATCAACTGCCCTCTGTAAGCTCTGAAAAGAACTCCTGTGCACCTGTCATATGGCAGGTGTTGAGGTTTTGGGGTAGCAACGGATGTGCTCTAGCTCCCAAATGTTGTGGAGGAACTGGAGTACATGAGATTTCCAAGACCCAAAAAGCGTTTGAAGAAATTCCATCAGGTTTAAGAGATATTTAATTAATTAATCTTTTTAATTAAGGACCCTAAGTCTAACTTAGGAAAAGTAAAAGATTAAAGTGAAATAAATTAAACATATGATGAAAATGACTTAAGTGACACAGATCAAGCAGCTTCTAATCTTAGTCGTCGATTAGAGATTAGATCACGATCGTTGATGTTTCAATGAGAAAAGTATAAGAGAAGGGCTTGGGGTCAGTTGGAGAACACAAACATTGTGGAGCACTAAAGCTAAGTTGAAATTCTAGGGCGTGGTTTGCTAAGAATTTCAAAAGCAGTTTGCAGTGCGGCGAGGGGCAGTATTGGCAAGGGGATGGTTTGATCCCAGGCCAAGAGTACAACAATGACAGAGAAGCAGTATACCAAAGCAGCGCAGAGGTAGCCATGGGCTACGCAGTCCAGCAGAGGCCACGTAGAGGTAGCGCAGAGGCAGCAGGAGCCATGCAGGGCTAATGTAGGTCCAGTCAGGGCAGCATAGGGGCAGCATAAGCCCTTCTAGGGTGACACAAGCCCTTCCAGAGCAGTGTAGAGGCTGGCGCAGGCCATGAAGGTTGACACAGAGGGTTGAGGAGCAACGTTGGGGTTTCCGGCCGGCTAGAAATGGCTCGAGTTCTCTAAATCCCGTTTGATTGTGTGAATCAGCCATATTTTCTGTGTCCAAGGATAGAGGTATTGCTTGCCGTGTTTTTCTCTGTAGGGTAAACCAAGATTGGTGCCCAGAATTTTTGTATTCAGAATCTGCATAATAATAAAAACCCTCTAGAGCTAGCTGCACTGGTTTTCTCGGATTGGGTTTTTCCGGGGACATTTGTTCGAAAAATTTGTCACTTTGTCTATGAGCATGTTATTCAGTAGTTGATCTGTATGTGTAGGTTGTTATTTGTATTTACTTCGCTGTTAATTCTGAATATTCAGATTAATAACTTGTGTATGTAATCAAGTAGGAGAAGTAAATCGAGAATTAACAGTAGGATTTCTTAGGTTAAGAAATTTTCACATGGTATCAGAGCAATTGCAGATCAAGCTGGATCTCCAGCAAGTCGGTTGAAGAAATTTGTGCCATAGAGAAAGCAGCTGAAGCGACAGAGAATCCGGAGAGGGCAGCCCAACACCAGAAGGACGCAAAGGCAACAAGAGCCACGCAGGGGCTGATGCAAAGACAACGTAGTGCCTTACAGAGAGACGTAGGAGCAGCCTATGCTACGCAGAGGTTGCGCTGAGCTAGTCTGCTCATGCAGAGGCCAACCAGGGTGACACAGTCCAGTTTCGAGTGCTATGCAGATTTGCCATAGACCAGAAGCAGAGCTTCATATCTTCAATAGTTGTTGGTGGGCTGGAGAATCTGCTGGTGTAGAATCGTGCCTAAGCTAAGTTGACAAAGAGCGGGAGGAGAACCACTACTCAATAGATTTCATTGCCAAAAGAAATCTGAGGATTGATTGTAGGGTGATCGAAGAAAGCTGATTCGTTGTGTTTGACAGATTTCCAAGGAGGAAACCAGTTGTCAGAGGGAGCAGAGGGTGCCTTTCTCGCTGAGAACCCTAGATCCGAGTTTCTGTTGAGGGTAGCAGCAGAAGCAGGGAGAGGAAGATCTGTTTCAACAAATTTCTGAGCAGATGGCGCCACACAGACTGCGTGATCAGGATAGGTTGGATGGCCTGTTTATCTAGAAGGCCAGAATCCTGGTAGTCCTGGAGGCATACAACTTGCGGGAGCATGTAGAGAGTGTCATGGCTACACCAATCGATGCTCTTCTCTTGGCAAAGCATAATGAAGTAGTGGCACATGCCAAGCGCTTGATCATGGAAGGGGTTAAGGATCATGTGGTACCACACATAACCGAGAAGAAGATGGCTAATGAAATGTGGAAAGCTTTAACCACACTGTATCAAGGGAAATCAGTCTAGAGGAAGATGCTTATGGAGAACCAATTGATGTTATTCATGATGACCAAGGGAGAGGAAATCTATCCTTTCCTCTTCAGGTTGTAGGCGATTCAGGATCAGTTGACTGCTATGGGGGTCAAGGTGGAAGATGATGTCATGGTGAGGACTTCTCTAAACGTAATCACAGAGTATTGGGAAATGTTTTTACAAAGCATTTTGGGCAGAGTGGACCTTCCAAACTAGGACGATGTGTGGGCTATCCTCCGACAAGAGGAGATCCACCGAATGACCAATAGGTAAACAAGCACTGGATCAAGCAGAGTGAAGGAGGAGGAAGAGGAACATGCAGCCCTAGCATCTAAGAAGCAACAAGGGAAAAATAAGCATGATCTATCTAAGATCAAATGTTTCCAATGTGGTGAACTTGGATACTTCGCCAGAAATTGTCCTCAAAGGAAGAAGGACAAGGAAGCTTCTAGTTCCAATGTTGCGGTAGCAGACAATGGCTCCGACGATGACGTAGACATGAGCGCTCACGAACCACGGAGGTGGAGTGATATTGATCTGTAGAGTTACGGGAGCCTTAAGACAGTAGCAAGGAATGATTGGAGCAGTGGGTACAAAGATCACAGATGAAGCAGAGGCAGAGGATGGGACACTATAGAGGGAGCAGCGCAAAGTAGAAGCAACAACAACGTAGAGGCAACAATGCAGAGAAGGCATGCTCACGCAGTGCAAAGCTGCAGCCTAGTGGCTTCAGGAGGACAGCCCAGATCAATAGCCTATGGAGCTTCAGTGATGAGATGCAACCTAACTGACTTGTCTGTCATTGGGCAGAGGTCCTTCAGTTGCTTACTCGTTGAGTTGCAGTGCAGCAGTTGGTAGCATGGTGCAGCAATTTGAGAGGGAGCTACAGTACGGATCTTGCAGTGACAGTGGCAGAGTCATGGGTAGTAGTACAAAGAGCAGCAACAATGCAGTGATGAAGGGCAACAGACCAAGCATCAATGTGAAGACCGATGCTAGGCATCCGCATTGGTTGGCATAGCCAGGACATTTTCCATGTGGTCTTTGATACCGTATTCCTCCAGGACTGTTAGGATTTTGGCCTTCCAAATCGCAAACTTGGACACACCGTCCAACCTATCGTGATCTTTCAGCCTGTACGGGGCCATCGCTACTCAAACGATCGAAACATGTAGTCTTATCCCTTCTACTGTTGCTGCACTCAACAAAAGACCGGATCTGAGTTTCTTGGCGATAGAAACCCTCTAGAGATACTTCTCACTCTGAAAACTGATTTTCCTCCTAGAAATCCTTCGCCAATTCTACTGAATCAACCCTCTATGATCACCCTCCTGATCGAATCTCAGACTTATTGGAAAAATTCTACTGAAGAACTATTTCTCCTCACTTTATAACCTTTGGTAGGCATTTTTCTGCACCGACAAAACCGATGCCTCACCAACAACCTTTGAAGATCAGAAGTTGCACTTCCAGCCCCGACAAACTGCACAACGTCACTCCCTCTTGGACTGTGTCACCCTCCTGGTGCTGCGTCAGCTTCAGCGTGAGCAGACTGGATCAACATCCCTCTCTTGGTGCTGCGTCAACCTCAGCGTGAGCAGATTGGCTCTGCGTCACCTTTCTGGAGTTGCGTCACCTTCTGCATCACCCTTATAGGGTCTATGCCATCCCTCTGGTGCTGCGTTGCCTTCTTTTGGATCTGTGGTGCTTCAGCTGCCCTTTTTGCAGCAAATATCTTTAGCCCCTTTGCTAATGGTTCAACTTGATCGGTAATTCTTTGATACCATGTGAAAATTTTTGAGCACAATAGTCCTACTACTAAATATTGATTTACTTCTCCTACTTGTTTTTTATTATACACAAGTTTTTAACTGGAAATATTCAGAAAAACATCGAAGTAAACACAACTAGAAACCTACACAAATGCAGATCATTTACTTAACATCACGCACAAATGACAAAGGACACAGAATTTTTGGACAAATGTCCTCAGAAAAACCAAATGCGGGAGTACTAGTGCAACAGATCTGAGGGTTTATTATTATTAAGCAACAATATTCTGAGTACATCTAAGGTGCCATAAATCGACTCACCCAACAAAGAAAACCTTGACTACAGAGAAAATGTGAGTTTTACCTCACTCCCACAAGTCCCAACTGATCCGGATGAGCCACTGGTGAAACCCCAGCTAGCTCTGTGCAATCTCTATGTAATATTCCTAATTAGCTTTTAGCTAATTAGAATATTAAAATTTTCTTTTATTAATTAATTAGATGAATAAAAAGGGTGGAGGGACCCATAAACCCAGTAGTGGAATAAAAACCACTTCCTTAGTGTGAAAGTGGATCAATGTAATATTCCTAATTAGCACCGCTAATTGGAATATTACATTTTTGTATAGTTTTGCCGCCTATAGTTAATTAATAAATAAAAGTGAGAAAAGGGGGGCTAACTCACTTAAATAAAATAAAGTGTTTCCCTAGTAGATGCAACGTTCTAACTGCAGGGAGCCTTGGGGGTCCACACCACGTACTGAGAGAGCTCCGTGGCCTCTAGAAGCTTCTGTGCGAGGGCCCATGAGGAACCGTGGAGAGAGAGGACCACGTGTAATTTGAGAGGGCAGTATAAAAAGAGAAGGCTGTCTCATTTGGGCATTGTTGATATTGTTGATGATGAGCTGAACTCACTGAATTGAACCCATTGCCGTTGTTTGTTTGGTGAAACCTTGTTGGTCTGTGAGTGTCTCCGGTCGGAGATCTCACCCTTGGCCCCAGGGGACTTCGAGTGCTTGCTCGGGCAAGGTTTTTCTTCAGTCTTTAGCAGGAGATTTGCAGGTGTTTTGTTGGGAGTTTTGCTGAGGAGCTGAGCTTCATTGGGTGACTGCGCAGTCCTTGGAGGGAGGACGTAGTTTGAGTTGGAGCTGTTCAGTGGTAGAGATTTCTGCAGGAGATTCAGGCCTATTCCGGTGTGGAGGTTCAGCGTTTATCATTTGGTGAGTTTCCTAAGGAGTTGTGGCCCCATTTCAGTCTATTTCAGTTGGTGTCTGCGCAGTTCTTGGAGGGACAGCGTTTTTCTAGGAGGAGGGTTTCTGGGGGTGATTTTCGGAGGTGGTCCGTTTTGTGTATGGTTTCTGGGTTTTGTCCGGGGTGGTGAGTTCAGGTGGTCTGCCGATTTTCAGCTCATTCCGGCAAGGGGATCAGCCCCTAGCTTCAGTTCATTCCAACAGCAGCAGTCTACGGCAGTTTCTTCCAGCAGCTGGGATGCAGTTTCTTGTAGCAGCCATTCCCTGTTTTTCTGAGGGGGTTCTTCACTTGCCTTGAGCAAGGATAGGTGCATTTATTTTGATTATCCATTGTATCTCATTATATTCTCAGATTAATAAAATGGCTTAGCATTTCCGGCATTTTTATGTGTATTTGCTTTATGTTCTATTTCCGGCATTTTCTATATTGTCGTATGCTTGTATTGCTGTCTATTTCCCATTTGGGATATTACAGTGGTATCAGAGCATAATTCTGGCTCAGCCTGTGGTCTATGACATTGGGAAAGAGATCATACAGAGGTTTGCTGGAATTTTGGAGAGCAATAGCAGTTGCAGTACCAAAAACGAAATTGGAAAAAAGGGCCAAAATATAAAGGGTCAAATTTTGAAGGTTGGAATTAGAAGAAACGTTTTCTGGGTTTTTCTGGGTTTTGGGCAAGGATCACCTTCCCAAATTCCTGGAATTTTCTGAGTAGTTTTCAGTGGGTAAATCGGAGGTCGAAGTTAAGCAGCAGTATGGTTTTCAGCAGCCATGCAGTTTCTGAGGAGCCTGTAGACACATAGCAGAAAGAGCCGATGGTAGGTGATGACGCTGAGAGGAGATTTATAGAGGCGCTCCTCCAACACATGCAGGATGTGTCATAGAGACTCACTGCGCTAGAGGTTAGGCAGCGGGAAACCCCAAGGGGTTTTCAGATTGGTGAGGGATCAGGCACATCCCACCATTTGCCGGAGCATGATGCCACTCACCATATGGCATCACATACACCCACACGTCCTACCATGCCCACTTTTCTGGATGAAGACATAGGGGCAGCAGCACAGCGAGAGCCGGAGCCGGGCCACATGGGTGACTATTTTGCAGAGTACCAGGCATACGGGCAGGAGTTCATGGAGACTCTCTCGTTTAGAGACTTTGTTCAGCTCCAGCGTGATAGTAGACCTCACAACTTTCACAGAGGGAACAGGCGCTCACATGATGGGGGCTTGCAGCTCACAGTGGGCAGATTCCATCTACCGACATTTGA
This sequence comes from Pinus albicaulis, assembly GCA_034641835.2. Taxonomy (NCBI): domain Eukaryota; kingdom Viridiplantae; phylum Streptophyta; class Pinopsida; order Pinales; family Pinaceae; genus Pinus; species Pinus albicaulis. The sequence goes on from CM076573.1 coordinate 601,473,757, forward strand.
CGGATCATCCAAGCGCTCAAAGGAAGCTTGGGTGGAGAAGTTGGATACCTCTTTCCAGCTTGACCGAGTACCGGAGAGGAAAACCATTAAAATGGTTACCTCGCACTTGGAGGATGAGGGAACACAGGGTTGCAGGGAGTCCGAGGTTACACCTAGTGTGACACAGGATTCACCCTCATTGGAGACCTCCTTGGCTGTGTCGGTTGATGTGGTAGTGGAGAAGGTAGAGCCTACCCCAGTAGAGCCATCCATTGAGGTGATGACCGGAGTCGCGTCCGAGTCTTCGGGTGGTAGCAGCACACAGATGGGTGCAGTGTCAGGAGATGTATCCACCTTCAATGAGGCACTAGCAGGTACCGAGGTATTGGATGATGGTCGCAGACAGCGGTATCATCGGCTTCGGACGGACCTTCGAGTTTTGAGAGAGAAGGCCACGTCAGTACGGGAGGCCATTTTGTTGCAGGACCAGGAGCTGGAGGGTATGAGAGTGACTTGTGCCAAGTCGGTGGCCAAGTTGGTCCGCATTGGGGAACGACTAGATTCCCTGATGGTACAATCCGAGGGCACGTTGGAGCGTCAGATCATTCCCCTTCAGGCATGCATGGATGGGACTAGCAGTGTTGTTGGGTCATCTCTTCCCGTTGGAGAGAGAGAGGCAGAGCCACCTAGTCAGATCTCATATGTTGACTTGGATAGCGGTATGAGACGATCAGAATTGCACAGGGCACAACATCCACGTGTTGAGGTTGGATGGCGAGAGATTCTGAGTTGGTACTCGGTGGAGCGGGCTATGGAGATAGTGAAGGATCCGAGTGTAGCTCAGCAGGATTTTCTATGCATGGGGAATACAGGAACCCCAGATTGGCATTGGGATCTAGGTGGGATCACCTATCGTTTCCCAGGCAGGTCGGCTGACTATGTCTTGGAGAGTACAGTTGGCCTAGTAGTAGAGCATGTGCAGTTTCGGTCAGCTCCAGTGGCCAACCAGTTTATGGACAGACTCCCTAGGTTGTCTTGGCATGACATTCATACACGGGATCACGGGGTGGTCAGCACACCTTGGTAGGAGCTTGTCGGAGGAGGTGGCATTGGCAGGCCACTAGATGGCACCTTGTATGGGGCCAAGGATTCTTCACCTTTGTGTGGGGCACAGAGGACGCAGCGGAGCCGAGCAGTGGTGGTAACACTACTGACCCATAGGGAGATTCACTTCTCGGACCCCTCGAGGAGGATTTACAGTGATGATCCATTTGTCGGCGGGTATAGTGATGCGACGGTGGACATGACGATACCGATTGGTGGTAGTCCGATATGTAGAGGCACGGCTCTAGGACATCACATCCATGGATGTGTGGGAGCCTCTAGCAGTGATCAGTGGACTACTGGTGGACATGGAGCTACATGGTGGTGTACCGTAGTGTGTGGGACTGCATTGTGGAGTAGGAATGCCCTACACCACATTGAGAGCACGCGGGGAGTGACAGATTCCTGGACACAGTCAGGGCACGAGACGGTACAGGGTGGTACAGCAGTAGCATGGGGTATCCAGCAGTATTCAGGGGTATGCCTTAGTGTGCAGTGGCATGCTGAGGAGTACATGGATGACCGGTGGCTTGCGAGGGCGTATGGCGTGGCACAGCAGGGTCTTAGAGTATTGCATCCAAGGAGACTCACAGACAGGGATACTGGGCTTACCTTTGGGGGTATTTCACCCAGGATCGATGAGGAGACAGAGGAGCGATACTTGATGGTATTTGTGGGGACTCACACATCCGACACTCTTCTACATCACTCATGGGCACAACTGATATTGTTGTTGTCCTTTGGCACTTTGGGCATGAGCAGCAGGGTCCGTGAGGCACACCCAAGATATTTGGATGGCCCTCAGCACACTAGGCGAGAGACTTCTCAGCAGTGGCACTGGGTCAGTACGCTAGTTGACAGCCACAATTTAGGGGATGAGATGATACTCTGCAGTGGTGGCACATTAGTCATTGCTGAGCCTACGCTTGGGGAGCAGGTCATGAGGGAGACATGCGTCATTTTTCCCTCAAGGCATGCTGAGGTCATGCATGAGCAGAGGATATTGGGTTCAGCAGAGGTAGCATCCCAGCATGCGTCTGGACTCCAAACATTGTATCGACACTTCATCGAGAGGGTGGATGGAATATTCAATGCAAATGAGGTGGCGGAGGTAGAACAGGAGGGAATTCCTTCTATATGCCAGGGTGAGGACTCTCTTTCATATGAGTCCATAGGATCAGTTGAGGTTGCTTCTGTGGAGCAAGAGCAGTCATGCAGGTATGATGACAGTAGATTGCAGCCGTATTACAGTGTGCAGGGTGAGCAGTCAGGGGACTGTATAGGAGATACTCTGGGTGATGAGTCACTTGTGACGCTTTAGCTAGAGCAACACATGATGGAGCCTGAGTCAGCAGAGGAGGATACTAGGGACATCAGGCATGACATTTCCTTGGGTGAGGTCCAGATGGGTGCCCACATTGAGCCTATGATGGATATGTGGCTAGCATTGGGGTCATCCTTTGAGGTGGAGCAGTCAGATGCACAGACACCGAGTACCCTGACAGCAGCTACAGATCCATATCCTCTAGAGATGTTGGAGGTAGATGTGATAGTTTGGCAGTGGGAGATGATTATGGGTTGGCGGCAACCTTCCAGGCATGTTCCACATGCAGTTGTTGTTGCTACATCAGATGCTTCCTCCAAGATGGACTGGCGGGAGATCATGAGTTGGTACCCTCTTGATGGTGCGGTATTCTTCGTAGGGAGCACAGTGGAGCAGGGGCCCTTGGACATAGTAGATGTTACAGATCCCAGTCGGCAGGAGGGCACCAGTTGTCGTTACTTCGGGACTCCTTCCCAATTTCAGGAGAGCAGGATCAGCATGGGATTGAGTCATGACTTGGATTGGAGAGAGGTGATGAGTTGGTATGCAGTTGGAGGGGTAGCATATGCAGCTACAGGTACAACGCAGCAGGAGCCTAGGAGCATTGATGCTTATTGGTGGTCTTCACCTCTTGGAGCATTAGTCATAGCCAGAGGCAGGGCACAGTCCGAGCCGTGGGACTTGGGCGATTATTGGCCATGGTGGCGATGGGATCCGGGGGGATTATTGGTTGACTGGTACTGTGAGAGGCCAGTTTGGGATCCTGGCAATGAGATATCCCTTCGTATCAGGGTGATGCAGGAGACAGAGAGGTTTCAGTGGGACCCAGGCACATTTTGCAGTATCGGTGGGGAGCATCAGCTAGAGAGTAGGCTTGTTCAAGCGTTGCTTGAGGACAAGCAATTTTTGCCGAATGAGGATGCCACTTGGGAGAGCGAACAGATTTTACAGCATCCATCACTTCAGTTGCTTGAGGACAAGCAACATTTTGCCGGGGGAGACTGTAATCTTCCTAATTAGCACCGCTAATTGGAATATTACATTTTTGTATAGTTTTGCTGCCTATAGTTAATTAATAAATAAAAGTGAGAAAAGGGGGGCTAACTCACTTAAAATAAAATAAAGTGTTTCCCTAGTAGATGCAACGTTATAACTTAAGGGGGAGCCTTGGGGGTCCACACCACGTATGAGAGGAGGCTCACGTAGCCTCTAGAAGCTTCTGTGCAGGCCCATGAGGAGCACGTGGGAGAGAGAGGAACCACGTAGGGTTTTGAGGAGGGCCAACATTATAAAAGGAGGGAGAGCTATCTTATTTGGGCATTATTGATATTGTTGATGATATTGAGCTAGACTTCTGTCTACTTGAGCACGTTGGCTGTTTAGTCGGTCTGCAGCACTGTTTAGTGCGACTGAGTGTCTCCGGTCGGAGATCTCACCCTTGGCCCCGGGGGACTTCGAGTGCCTGCTCGGGCAAGGTTTTTCTTCAGTCTTTAGCAGGAGATTTGCAGGTGTTTTGTTGGGAGTTTTGCCGAGGAGCTGAGCTTCATTGGGTGACTGCGCAGTCCTTGGAGGGAGGACGCAGTTTGAGTTGGAGCTGTTCAGTGGTAGAGATTTCTGCAGGAGATTCAGGCCTATTCCGGTGTGGAGGTTCAGCGTTTATCATTTGGAGAGTTTCCTGAGGAGTTGTGGCCCCATTTCAGTCTATTTCAGTTGGTGTCTGCGCTGATCCTGGAGGGACAGCGTTTTTCTAGGAGGAGGGTTTCTGGGGGTGATTTTCGGAGGTGGTCCGTTTTGTATATGGTTTCTGGGTTTTGTCCGGGGTGGTGAGTTCAGGTGGTCTGCAGATTTTCAGCTCATTCCGGCAAGGGGATCAGCCCCTAGCTTCAGTTCATTCCCGCCACAGCTAGCCATCAGCTCACACTGATGCGCTCGTGAGCAGCCATTTCCCGTTTTTCTGAGAGGGTTCTTCACTTGCCTTGAGCAAGGATAGGTGCATTTATTCTGATTATCCATTGTATCTCATTATATTCTCAGATTAATAAAATGGCTTAGCATTTCCGGCATTTTTATGTGTATTTGCTTTATGTTCTATTTCCGGCATTTTCTATATTGTCGTATGCTTGTATCGCTGTCTATTTCCCATTCGGGATATTACAATCAACATAGTAGTGGATGGGGCCAAGAGGCCAATTCAACAGTGCAGTTTATGTGGAGGATATGGACCAAGAGTCTAGCGCATTTATGATGTGGGCTCAGGGGTGTGAGGGTTCCAGAAGTATAAGGAGTGAGGGAAGCCATAGAGATCATTCTGGATTATTATTATTTTCTTGTCATTCACGACTTCAGCTCGCTTGAGTTGTTTAGCTGAGTCTACAGTGTTGTTTAGTACGAGGGTGTGTCCGAGCAGAGATCCCAACCTCATCGTCGGGGGACTTCGAGTGCCTACTCAGGAGAGGATTCTTGTTGTCCATGTGAGCTGATCTCATCATCCGGCATTAAGGCCACTAGTAGACCCTCTAGTGCTGCACAGTCACCCAGTGACTTACATAGTCCAGTAGCAGATTTCATCAAAAGAGGGTGAAATTCCATAGGAATCTGCTTGGAATCCATTGAAGGGATCAACCCCTTCAATAGTTGGGCTTGGGAGTACTTGCAGTTATTCTATTTTTCTGTACAGGCCATAGTTCTGCATACCCTGCAGTTATGCATTGCAAACCCTAGGAGGGTGATTTTTCGAGGTCAGTCAATCCTAAAATCCTTTCTAGGTTACTCTGGGTTTTTTCCATATCGCAGAGGAAGAGCTCTAGTAGCACAGTAGAGAGCAGTGTTTTTAGTGGGAGAGATTGAGGTCATTCCAGCCCGCTTTTTCCGGCTTGAGTGCCATCTATTTTGGAGCATTGTTGTGCTTATTTTTCATCTCCATATTAACAAAATGGCTAAGTTGTTCTGTCTATTTTTATGGTGTTTTTAGTTTATTTCCATATTGCTGTAGTTTCCAGTTTATTGTGTTTTGTATTACTGTCTTTTCCTATTTGGAATATTACATTGGTATCAGAGCTCATAGACTTGGCTCAGCCTGTGGAACAACCGGTCTATGATACCCGAAGATAGAGAATACGTTATGGACTGGACAAGGAGATACAAAAACAGAGAATGCAAATATTCACTGGAATAAAAAGTGACGGTTTTGCGTTAGATGTTTCGGGAAAATGAAGATGAATCTCAAAAATCGGAGACATGGGTTTTGTGCAGAACAGACCAATTTTGTTTCCAAGGAGCAGTTTTTCCAAATTCGGTTTGGATTAAGAGAAACAGAAGGTTCTCTGAGGGATACAAAAAGAGAAAACGCAGAAATTCGTTCAGATAAAAAGTGACGGTTTTGCGTTGAATGTTTTGGGCAAATGAAGATGAATCTCAAAAATCTGAGACATGTGTTTTGTGTATAATGGACCAATTGTGTTTCTCTTTGAGCAGATTTTTCAAATTCGGTCTGGATTGAGAGAAACAGAAGGTTCTTTGAAGAAGATATTCTCAGATTTGTTGTGGTGGTCATTTTCCAAATTCTTCCAATTGCAATAACGGATTGATCTTGTGCCCAAAAATGTCTCAGTAGGAGGAATTTGAAAATTTTACTAGGAGCCTCAAGAGACTAGCGGGGCAACTCAAAAAGTGGGTGTTAGCAAGGGAAGCAAGAAGAAATAGTAGTTGTCGACCTACAAATGGAGAAAATAAGAAGAGCATGATTATTGAAAGAAACACTAATAATAATGCTGTAGAGATGAAGATGTGAGGTAGAGTCAGTGATGAGATGAGAGAACATACTCATGGAGGACGAATTTCATCTAGCTACGTTCCAGCCAATTGAGCATGAGGCTAATGGCACGCAGGAGTCACCCTTGTTGGAGTTGCCTTTGGTAGCCCCAGTAGACAGATTGGAAGAGGCAGTTGAGCACACATCCATTGATGAGGCATCTTTGTCTATGACAGAGCTTTAGAATGCCAACCACCTACAGTTGACTGATGAACATGTCTTGCATGTTGGGTTGTCTGTGGAAGAGCAGTTGGAGGCTCATGGCGAGCCCATGATGGAAGAGGATGTGCAGCGATCCTTTCGGCTACCCATTGATGAGGGCAACATAGAGACCACAGTTGGGATTCCAGCATAGTTCGCTTCAGAGGCGCGCTGACAGGATCTACAATGTTATCAACCCACCCCTACGCATTGGATTGAGAGGGGCAGATTTTTCTAGACATACCAGAGGGCATGACCAAGATAGCAGTGTGCAGTAGATGGGTGGGGTGCCAGGAGATGTATTCACCCTTGATGATGCACTAGGAGATACAGTAGTATTGGGCGATAGTCACACACAACAGTGCCATCGAGAGGCTATCCTACGACAGAACGAGGAGCTGGAGGGCAAGAGATTGGTTTGTGCCAAGTTAGCGGCAAAGTTAGCCCACATTGGGGAACGGTTGGATTCCCTAACAGTGCAATTAGAGGGCAAATTTGTTAAAATTGGACAACTAGGTCCAAACTCCATGTTGTGATGCTCAGATTAAGATACTGATATTTTTGTTGGATTCCTCTTTCAGAGAGGTGTAAGATCCATATAAAATTTATCTTAGTCCGATGAGCAGAACATGTATTTTGAATTTATTATTTATAATAAATTATATGTGCAAGTCGGCCTTAAGGTTTTGCACCCCTAGCAGATGTGTCACACACCTCAATGATGGATATAAATACAGTCAAAGTTGGAGAGCATTTCACTCATCTCATCTCATCACATCTTCTTCTTCTCTGATTTAGTACGAGCTTCTTGGAGGACGAATTCAGCTCACACGTGGGAAAAAGGACAAGCTACTACAGCGAAGAAGAAGGACGCAGTTTGCTGCTGCTAGGGTTTCCTAGGAAGTTTGACCAGCGTTGACTTTGGTCAACGCATGGTCCAAAGAGGCCCAAAATTTGTGGAGACTTCGATTTTAGCAGGCCGTACACTTTGGCACAAGAACCGAGGTCAAAAGGTTGACCGAAGTTGGAGCTGTGTTGACTTTTATGTTGCTGCCCTGCGTTGACTTTTCTGGACAGCGTTGACTTTTCTAGAGTTGACTTGTGTTGACTGATTTGAGGATTGTTGTGACACATTCTGGGTTGGCTGATCAAGAAGACTTTGCTGGTTGAAGCATCCTGTTGACCGCCGTAACGCACCACCACATTCTCCTGTTTCTGGTTTGTCTTCTACAGATCCACTGGTATGTTCTATCAGCATTTTACTTAACTGTTTGGGTGATTGTTGTAATAAAAGTAAAGTTGCATCAAGCATAGAACATCTACAAAAATTTACATGGTTTCAGAGCTGAGGTGAAGACAAGCCCTAACTTTAGCAATCACCATCTAAGAAAATGGGTTCCACAAGTTATGAATTCAAGGAGAATGACAAGCTGACTGGAAGGGATGACTTTCATGCTTGGAAGATGATATTAGATCTCAAATTGGAAGACCATGATCTCATGGACCATGTACTGGGTAAGATACAAGAACCTCCATCCAATGCTACTGCTGCTGCTAAAAACAAGTATAAGAAAGGGGAGATCAAAGCAAAGCTGATGATCAGGGAATCCATTCATAAAAGTCTGGTAGCCTACATCTTTGAGTTGGGCACATCCAAAGAGATGTATGATAAATTGATCCTAATGTTCAAAGTAAACAATGTAAACCAAGTGCTATTCCTCAAGAATCAATTGAAGAATTTGAAGAAAGGCCGGGATGAGTCTGTCCAAGCATACTTTCTGAAATTGACCGAAATCAGGAACAATCTGCTGGCTATTGGGGAGGCAATAGCCGATCGTGAGATGGTACTCACTGCACTTGGAGGGCTCCCATATGAATGGCAAGTTTTCACTACTACCATTCTTAATAATAGTACAATTCCTAACTTTGACGAGCTACTGTCAAGATGTATGCAAGAAGAGACAAGAATGAAGGAATTCGAAAATGACAGAAGTGTTGCATGTGGTGCTCATTCTAGAAAGAAGAACTCGGGTGGTCCTAAGAACAAAGGAAGAGCTAGGGCCCAAGGAAAGAAGGGCAAGTGTTTCACTTGTCATAGGCCTGGTCACTATGCTAGAGAATGTCCTTTCAAGAAGGATTCTCCCGATAGTGATGACAACAACAACAATCGGAGGAATGAAAATCAAAGAAACGACAGGTCCAAAGGAAAGAGGAAGGCTCCCTCTGGCGGAAACAATCAACCTTTCAAAAGGTCTAGAAACTCCAGGTATGAGGAGTCTAATGCTGTTGACAAAAGAGATGAATACATTCTTGTATTTGCTCTCTCTGCTGCATCCCCGCCTGACACCTTGGATGTCTGGCTGATAGATAGTGGTGCCTCAAGACACATCACTGGGTTCAAAGAAGCACTCTCTGACATGGTTGAAAAGGATACCAATCTGGAAATTATCCTTCGAGATAATGCCACATATCCCATGAAAGGGACAGGGACTGTGACCCTCCACTTGTCTCAAGGACAAGTCCTACATTTGCAGGATGTACTCTATGTACCAAAATTGAAGAAGAACCTTGTGTCTATATCGGCAATTGAAGACAAAGGCTTCAATGTGGCATTCATTGATGGAAAGGTGCGCATGTGGAAGAAGAATCTCAAGGAAGCTATCGTGATTGGTTTTAGAGTTGGAACACTCTACCAAGTTGAAGGAAGTCCACTAGGAGCTATGACATGTGATACTATGCGACAAACTGAACTATGGCACCGAAGGTTTGGACACCTTCATTACAAGGCCCTTCCCGAAGCAATGAAGGTGGTGACAGGGATGCCCGACTTTGCAAATAATCATGAAGGTGTATGTAAGGGTTGTGCCGAAGGAAAGCATACAAGGGGACCTTTCCCCTCAAGCGTCACAAAGACATCTGATGTTTTGCAACTGGTCCATTCTGATCTATCTGGTATGCTACCCGTGACATCCCTGGGAGGATGTTCTTACTATATGACATTCACTGATGACTTCTCCCGCAAAACCTGGATATACTTCTTAAAGAAGAAGGATGAGGCTTTCATGTGGTTCCGTACCTTCAAAGCCTTGGTGGAAAATATGATAGGGAAGAAGATCAAGATTTTGAGGACCGACAATGGCACTGAATATGAGTCAAATGAGTTCAAGGACTTTTGCAGAGAAGCTAGCATTAAGAGGGAGACTACTACTGCCTATACTCCTGAGCAGAATGGTGTTGCTGAACGCAAGAACAGGACTATTGTGGAAGCTGCCCGTGCCATGCTATGTGACCAGGGTCTACCGAAGTTTCTGTGGGGAGAAGCTGCAAATACTGCTGTGTACATTCAAAACCGATGCCCTCATTCCGCTCTGGACTCCAAAACTCCATAAGAGGTTTTCACTGGTAAGAAACCTGATGTCTCACATTTTAGAATTTTTGGATGTCCTGTTTATTTTCATGTGCCAAAAGAAAAGAGAAGTAAGCTGGATGCTTTTGGGAAGAAAGGAATGTTTGTGGGCTACAGTGAAACTTCTAAGGCCTATAGAGTCTATGTACCTGGTCAAAGGGAAGTAGAGATATGCCATGATGTCAATTTTGACGAAGATGCTTCCCTGAAGAAAGTAGTAGATCTTCCAAGATCTGAAGAAAATCATGAAGAAAGACCTGGAAATCAAGAAGAAGCGCAGGATGAGACAATGCCTGATATTGAAGGACCAATGGACCCTATTGATCCATCTCCTTCACTGGGAAAGAGACCATCATGGCTCAGGGACACCCTCGAAGATGCTGAGGGACATGCTGCCCCAAGGGGGACATTCCGAGAAAGCAAGAAGCCGTGTAGATACCAAGGGTATCTAGCTGCCATGAGTACCTTTGTACAATCTGAACCTGGATCTTTTGAAGAAGCCGTAAAGCATCAAGTCTGGAAGGATGCTATGCACGAAGAATATGAGTCCATAATGAAGAATGATGTCTGGGATGTGGTTCCAAGACCGAAGGACAAATCAGTTGTCACTGCGAAATGGCTCTACAAGATCAAGCATGGATCCGATGGAAGTGCTGAAAAGTTCAAGGCAAGATTTGTTGCCCGTGGCTTCTCTCAAAAGGAAGGAATAGATTATGATGACATATTTGCACCTGTGGCACGATATACCACCATTCGATCAATCATAGCCCTTGCTGCTACGCAAGGTTGGAGTCTTCATCAGATGGATGTCAAGACCGCCTTTCTGCATGGTACAATAAAAGAAGAGGTGTATGTAGAACAACCTCTGGGATTTGAAGTTCAGGATCGGGACACTCATGTCTGCAGGTTGAAGAAAGCCCTCTATGGGTTGAAGCAAGCACCCAGAGCTTGGTACGAGAGGATGGATAGCTACTTGATGAAGCCGGGCTTCACTTGAAGTAATGCTGATCCGAACCTTTACTTCAAGGTTGTCCAGGGGAAGCCTCTCATTCTGGTGCTGTATGTGGATGACCTCTTCCTGACAGGTGCTGACCCTCTCATTCATCAATGTAAGAGGGAGCTCGCTGCTGAGTTCGAGATGAAGGACCTAGGACTGATGCACTACTTCCTAGGCCTAGAGGTCTGGCAGAGACCTGAAGAGATTTTCCTTTCTCAAGGAAAATACATTGTGAAACTTCTGGAAAGATTTGGTATGGTGGACTGCAAGACCGTGTCAACACCAATGGAACTCAACTTCAAGAAGTTGAGTGGTAGCACTGCTGGGCCCATATTGGCCAATCCTACTGAGTATCGTCAACTCGTAGGAGCTTTGATGTTCTTAGTGAACACCCGTCCAGATATATGTTTTGCAGTGAACACTTTGAGTCAACAGATGGTTGAGCCTCATCACTTTCATTGGGTTGGTGCCAAGAATCTTCTGAGATATCTTCGTGGCACGATAAACCATGGGCTGAGATACACTGCCGGGAGTGTGACACTCCGTGGATATACTGATGCCGATTGGGCTGGCAGTGTGGTGGATCGTAAGAGCACATCGGGATGCTGCTTCAATCTTGGTTCTGCTTCGATTTCATGGATGAGCAGGAAGCAGAAGTCGGTGGCTTTGAGCACCGCGGAGGCCGAATACATTGCTGCAAGTATGGCCTGTTGTGAAGCAGTTTGGTTGCGTAAGCTCTTTAGTGAGTTGTTTGGACATGTGCTAGATACCACTGTGATACTCTGTGATAACCAGAGTGGGATTCGTATGACTGAGAATCCCGTGTTCCACGACCGATCCAAGCATATTGATATCAGGTACCACTTTATCCGGGATATGGTACAGCGAGGCGCCGTAAGGCTCGATCATATAGGAACTGATGAGCAGGTCGCGGATATTCTCACAAATCCCCTGGGGAAGGTCAAGTTCCTAACCTTCCGTGAGAATCTTGGTATCGTGGAACGACCCTATGATGTGGGTCGTGTTGGACGATGAGCTCTAGGAGCTCTGGGGGGCTTTGGGGATAGCTTCTCGGAGCTATAAGCACTCACGGGGCTAGGCTTGCCGAACCTTATGGTGCTTCTGCCCCACCATTGTGATTATTGAGTTGGTTCACCTCTCATTTTTCTATGCCCCGTATGCATCCTACCCATTGAGTTCAGGGCTCATGGGAAGTACCTCTCATTTGGCCAATGAGGTGGGAAAAGCTAGAGACTAGTAGCAAATACTGATAGATGCATCAGAGATTGCCGTACTCTCTATCTAGGATGGCACGGTCCAACACTTGATCTGGGATCAAGTATAGTGAGGTTTCGGACCTCCGCCTGATTTCGGGTCAGATGAACCAACTTCGGGTTGGTTGGAGACTCTTTGAGTCTGATAGAGGTTTCGGACCTCTAGGCTGAATTTGTCAGCTGGGGGATGATGTCTTTGTGACTGACCCACTTTTGTTCTGAAATAAAGAGGCCAGCAAAGCAAGCTACGGCAGGATGACGCACGATGTTTGGTTGCACTGATGGATGTTGTTCTCCCTAGTTGAGAGGGAGTGTTAAAATTGGACAACTAGGTCCAAACTCCATGTTGTGATGCTCAGATGAAGATTCCGATATTTTTATTGGATTCCTCTTTCGGAGAGGTGTAAGATCCATATAAAATTTATCTTAATCCGATGAGCAGAACAGTTGTTTTGAATTTATTATTTATAATAAATTATATGTGCAGGTCGGCCTTAAGGTTTTACACCCCCAGCAGATGTGTCACACACCTCAATGATGGATATAAATACAGTCAAAGTTGGAGAGCATTTCACTCATCTCATCTCATCACATCTTCTTCTCTTCTCTGATTTAGTACGAGCTTCTTGGAGGACGAATTCAGCTCACACGTGGGAAAAAGGACAAGCTACTACAGCCAAGAAGAAGGACGCAGTTTGCTGCAGCTAGGGTTTCCTAGGAAGTTTGACCAGCGTTGACTTTGGTCAACGCATGGTCCAAAGAGGCCCAAAATTTGTGGAGACTTCGATTTTAGCAGGCCGTACACTTTGGTACAAGAACCGAGGTCAAAAGGTTGACCAAAGTTGGAGCTGTGTTGACTTTTATGTTGCTGCCCTGCATTGACTTTTCTGGACAGCGTTGAATTTTCTGGAGTTGACTTGTGTTGACTGATTTGAGGATTGTTGTGACACATTCTGGGTTGGCTGATCAAGAAGACTTTGCTGGTTGAAGCATCCTGTTGACCGCCGTAACGCACCATCACATTTTTCCTGTTTCTGGTTTGTCTTCTACAGATCCATTGGTATGTTCTATCAGCATTTTACTTAACTGTTTGGGTGATTGTTGTAATAAAAGTAAAGTTGCATCAAGCATAGAACATCTACAAAAATTTACAAAATTGGAGTGTCAGAGCACCCCCCTTTAAGCATACATCGACAGGGTGCAACACTCGCACAATGGAGGGATTATTCTATGTGCAGGGATTCTTGCATTTGATTCTTTTCTCGAGTTTGGATGGCGAGAGGTATTGAGTTGGTACTCCATGGAGTGGGCTAGGCAGCTGGACACATCCATGGTTGCATTGCAATAGAGTCCATGGATTACGAGTGGGACACGAGGGCCAGATTACCGTTGGGATCCAGGTGTTATTTCCCATCACATGATAGAGTTGGTAGGTGATGGTAGTCATTGTGCGATGGCTCTGATGTTTGGGCACACACACATTTTCAAATCTCAATCAGAGCCCTGGACATCCCTAGTGACAGGATGGTTCAAGCCAATAGAAGACAATAATAATAGATCGATAGAAGACAAGCCAATATAATAAATCAGATTTTGCAATTCTTCTTGTCCAGCAAAGATAGAGAGAAATGTTTGTTACAACAGTCAACAGGATTCCCTAGCCAGCAAAGACTTTGGCTGGTCAAACCAGCTCTTCCAACCTCCCGGAGGTTCAGTCAAACACATACAAGATCAACCTTCCTTTAGTGTCACACACACCTCATGAGACAGCTCCCAAAATAATCAACACAAGTCAACAAAAGGATTTATGGCATCTAGATTTCTGGCATCCATTTCCGACGTCATCCATATTTCTGACATCCATATTTCTGGCATCTATTTCTGGCATCCATATTTCCGTCATCCATTTCTGGCATCATCCATATTTCCGACATCCAGATTCACACGTGGGAGAGAGAGAAGCCTCTTCTAGGTTGTACGAACCAATCAGATCATAAGGAATGTGTGTGATGAGATGATGAGCAAATGAGCATTAAGTATCTCCAATTTATATCCATCAATGAGTGTGTGTGACACATCTATTGGGCTTGTGATCCTACATTACAATTTAGGTCGACCTTGACAAATTGCACATGTGTGGAAAATAAAATCAAAATATAAGTTCTGCTCATTCGAACAAGATGATCTTTAGATCAATCTTTCACCTCTCTAAAAGAGGAATCCAACAAAAATATTATCATCATCATATGAGCAATGCAACATGGAGTTTGGACCTAGTTGCCCAAAATTAACATTAATTTTATACAACCATTTAGAGGACACAACATATTTACCTTGGGGTGTTGAAACCATTTCTCATACATCATTATGAATGATGGACTCATATTCTTTATCCATTGCATCTGTCCACACTTGAGCCTTCATAGCTTCTTCAAAAGTGCATGGTTAAGCCTGAATAATGTTGCTTATGGCTACCACGTATTCCTAGAAATGGCATGGTTTCTTCCTTTCTCTGAAGGTTCCTTGGGGAGCAACATGTCTATCAGCATCCTGTAAAGGGTCACAAAACCATAATCATCTTTTTCTATCACATGAAGAAGAATCCAAGGAGTCCATGGGATCCATGGGTTCATCATCAAGATTAGGCTCAGGCTTGGGATATTCTTGTGCATCAACATTAGTAGGAGGAGTGCCTATGGCTTTTCAAAGAAATGCATCTTCCTCAAATGTATATCTCTACTAAACTCTATAGTTCTTTTACCAGGCCCATATATTCTGTAAGCTTTAGAATTTTCACAATAACCAACAATTATATCTTTTGTACCTGAACCTTCCAACTTGGTACTCTTTTCCCTTAGCACATGAGAGTAGACAGGGCAGTTAAAGATCCTTAACTGGCCAACCTTGGGTTTTTCACCATAGAAGACTTCTTCCGAAGTCTTGTTGTTTAGGGCACGGTGAAGAGCTCTATTTTGAACATAGATAGTTTTGTTAGAAACTTCTCCCCATAGAAGCTTTGGTAGTTTCTAATCATGCAACATAGCTTTAACTACTTCCATGATAGTTTTATTCTTTCTCTTAGCCACTCCATTTTGTTTAGGGTTATACATTATTGTGGTCTCTTTCCTAATTCCAACTTCTTGGCAGAGTTCTTGAGCTCTTGTTCACTTTATGTCCACTTAAGTCATGGGATGGCTCAATATCTTCCTTACTCTCGATACATCAAATCTACCTCTTGATCCCAGAACAAGAGCAAGATCAATAGTAGCAAAGTAAATAAAGATAATGAAAATATGCTTGGTGATGAGGCAGATCTTTCTTTATTTTCTAATATACTTGGTGATGAGGCAGATAGTTCTATTCCTTCTCTTAGCCACTCCATTTTGTTTAGGGTTATACATTATTGTGGTCTCTTTCCTAATTCCAACTTCTTTGCAAAGTTCTTGAGCTCTTTTTCACTTCATGTCCACTCAAGTCATAGGATGGCTCGATATCTTCCTTACTCTCGATGCAAAGGACTTGGTTCTCACATACATCAAATCTACCTGTTGATCCCAGAACAAGAGCAAGATCAATAGTAGCAAAGTAAATAAAGATAATGAAAATATACTTGGTGATGAGGCAAATCTTTCTTTATTTTCTAATATACTTGCTGATGAGGCAGATCTTTCTTTATTTTCTAGTTGTGAGAGTGGCTCTTTCCTTATCTTGCACCAACTTCCTCTTGGAGTTTACTGTTCCTGCACTATTCTACATCTTGATGATCTTCACGGTCTGATTTTCTTGATCGCATTTTCATCAAGAAGTTAGTGAAAGAATCATTCAAATACTCCTGTAGGAAGAATAACCAATGATCTAAAAGATAAATCTAAATAAGAGCAGTGACTCAAAAAAACAACATAAGACTCGAAAATACTTTTTTTTAATGGGGATTGAAGAAAGTTATTAGCTTCCTCTTGATCCTGGACTCTATAAGCTACCGTTGTCCATTAGTCATATGCTATTGGTAGAATAAAGGCATCTTCTTGAAGACCACTTGCAAAACTCCATCATGATACACTCTAATCTCAGGGATTTCAGAAACCATCTTTCTCACATGAGGTAATGCTTTATAGCGAAAATGAGTGAACTTTTAGTGCCACAATTTATATTGATGATTACTTATCATGAATCAATGCATGGATAGGTATTCCATTGATTGTATGAATATCTTCAAATCTTGATCCCAGAGAGAAGACATGTAATAATAATTATACATATTGATGTTTTTTCCTGCAATGATATTAGTTATAATCCATCTTTGATCACTGCAAAAGAGGGTAGTTTAGAAAACTATCATTCCATCTTTTGCAAAAGTCATGATTCTTTCCTATAATCACTATTGTCAGTAAACCCTAATATAAAAATTACAAGGCCCATTAAGATTATGACCTTTCTCATATAATGTGAGAGAGTCAAAATCCCCCTGTCTTCAACACTCAATTTCTATTAGTTATTCTTTCATAACCTTCAAAAATTACTAAAGCATTTGTAAATAACTTATCATAATAAGTAGGCGAAATAAATCAACTACTGTAGTAACAATTTTCAGAGTGAAATTTCACACTGATACCATGTTGAATTTCCTCGACCTTGGGCCTAGGTTAGAGTCTTAAATCTCTGACACTACCAAACCAAGAATCTCAACCACTAAACTACTTTGCACAACGAAAATATATAGTAAATCATATATGCACAAATGTACACAATTTTTTAAACTTTCAACCCAACTTCGTTATATTAACAACATATAATATAATAGTCTAGGGCTCCCATACCAAGGAAAATGCCCCTCATACATCTACTAGTACAAGACAAGATACTCTGACTATCTGGTTGTAGCATGCTCTAGAGTCTAACAACTCCTCTCGGTCGTACCCCGTACTTGCCCGGTCCTTTGGCTCCTGAGCTACAACTCTTGCCTCTATCAATGCTCCATGTCCATCTGGCCACTGAATCTTGGCTATCCAATCTTCTCTCTAGTTTTCCCTTCGTCCATCAAGGGCAAAACACATCGAGACTCCTATCGAGTTGTTCACAGCTCCACTTGTGAACAACTCTCATTCTGCCCACTGCTGCTCCTCAGCTACTCAAGGACATCAACACACTATGGTCTTCCTGCGCTGCTCCGATGAAGACCAACATAGGGCAAGAGGGTTGCCACCTATCACTGCAAGATGTCCATCTCCAATAGTGAACACGGGCTAAGAGGATTGCCCATCATCTGTTGTTGTAATATCCCCAACGGGAAATAACCAGTAATACACAGAAATATGCCAGACAGATATATAAAACAAAATGCCGGAACCAGAACATGGAACAAGTACACATAAAATGCCAGAACACTAAGCCATTTTATTAATCTGAGAATACATATATAGGGGTACAAGATAATCAGAATGAGTGCACCTATCCTTGCCCTAGGCAAGTGGAGACCCTTCTCAGAATAAAGAATGGCTGCAATAGGGACAGCGTCCTAGCTGGCTGAAGAAACTGCTATGGAAAACTGCTGCTGCAATGTACTGGAACTAGGGGCTGATCCCCTCAATGGAATGAGCTGAAAACTGGAAAGGTAGCTAATCTCAATCGTCCAAACAAAACCCAGAAATCGTGAAGCAGGTGCTCCACCTCCGAAGATACGCCAAATAAACCCTCACCAGTGAAAACGCTGTCTCTGCCAGTGACAGCGCAGAAGCCAAAGAAAACGCTGGCAAAAGGGCTGAATCTACCCACAAATCCTCCGGATGAGATAACCAAACTCCTCAGGGCTAGAAATACTGAAAACGCTGCCAAAATCCCACACAACAACCCAGCTCATCAGATCTGCGTCCTCCCTAGCTGGATCTGTGTCCTCCCTATCCAGATCTGCGTCCTCTCTCTCTGGATACCGTCCAGACTACAATCTAGATGCAAGTCTCTAAAGCTAATGCGTCCTCCTATCAGGATCTCGTCACTCCCTATTCGGATCTGGCGATGCCGTCCTCTATTCGGATCTCGTCCTCTCTCTCGGTCACTGTCCTCTACTGTCTGGATCTCCGTCCCTCTTCCCTGGCTGCGCAGATCTCAAGAAAGAAATTATCTCCTCTACAATATCCACCCACAAAAACCACTACAGTCAACACTGAAGGCAAGGAAAGAAACCTTGCTCGGCGGGCACTCGGGAGTCCCCGGAGCCAAGAGTGGATCTCAAGCCGGAGACACTCGAGTTTGCACTAAACGATCACGGGCCAAACTAAGCTCTGTGAGGCGTGCGTCGCGAGAAGTCTAGCTCTCAATATCAATATCAAATCAACCATGCCAAATGAGTTGAGAACCCCACCTTTTATAGTGCTAAACTCCCTCCAAAACCTTGACTGCGTCCTTCACTCTCCTTGGCCTGCGCAGTTAACCTTGGGTCAGCGTGAGGCCTCCCCTCATACTCATGTGGACCCCCAAGGCCCCCTCTTTAAGTTATAACGTCAATCAACTAGGAAAAATACTTTATTTTATAAAGTGAGGTGACCCCTCTTATTTCTCACTTTATTTATTATTTCTAGCTAAAGCGGCAAAATTAAACAAAAATGAAATATTCCAATTAGCAATGCTAATTGGGAATATTACAGTCTCCCCCGGCAAAACGTTGCTTGTCCTCAAGCAACTGAAGTGATGGATGTTGTAAGATCCTCTCATCCTCCCAAGTGGCATCCTCATCCGGCAAATTCTTCCATCTCACCAAGAATTCTCTGATTTTCCTGCTCCGCAGTTGCCTCTCCCTAGTGTCGATAATAGCCTCCCGCTGTAACACCAGATGCCCCTCATCATCTGTAGGCGGTAGCTCCTCGGTGACTCTCACATGCTGGCCCAGTGCCTTTTTCAGGCATGATACATGAAAGATGTTATGAATCCGGCTGCCTTGGGGCAGCTCCAACTCATACGCAACCTGCCCGATCCTGCGTGTCACCCTATATGGTCCATAAAAACGAGGCTTTAGCTTCTCCGCCCCCTTCTGCTTGAGCGAAGACTGTCGGTATGGCTGTAGCCGTAGGTAGACCAGGTCCCCTACCTCAAAGTGTCTCTCCACCCGACCCTTATCAGCATACAACTTCTGCTGATTCTGTGCTGTGGCTATGTTGTCCTTGAGAGCTCGGAGGATGTCTTGGCTCTCTTGGATCCATAACTTGGCTCGCGGAGCCCTGCTAATACCGAACATCATGTCCACAAAAGATAAGGAATGATATCCATACAAAGCATAGAAAGGTGTCATACCGATGGACATATGGTGTGTTGTGTTGTAGCAGTACTCGCCCAAATGTAGCCACTTCAGCCATGCTCGCTGCTGCCCACTGACGTAGTTACGCAAGTAGCCTTCCAGCCACTTGTTAACTATCTCCGTCTGCCCGTCCGTCTGGGGATGATAACTAGTGCTCGGTGTGAATTCGGTCCCCACTAGTCGGAAGAGCTCCTGCCAGAATCCGCCCATAAAGCGGCTGTCCCTGTCGTTGACAATGGTCTTGGGTAGACCATGCAATCTGAAAACCTCCCTGAAGAACAACTCCGCCACCTGTGCCGCCGTGTGATGTGCTGAAATGGCGAAAAAGTGAGCATACTTCGTCAGCCGGTCAACTACCACGAAGATGCAATCCTTGCCCTGCACGGTGGGCAACCCTGTGATGAAGTCCATCGATATGCTCTCCCACTTCCCCTCCGGAATGGGAAGAGGCTGCAACAACCCTGCAGGATGACTCATCTCTCCCTTGTTCCGCTGGCAAACCTCGCACTCCCTGACATGTTGGAGTACGTCCTCCTTGAGGCCCTTCCATGCAAATCTCTCCCGGATGGCCCTGTACGTCTTGGTGAACCCCTGATGGCCCGCCAAAGGTGAATCATGTGATGCATGGAGTATCTTCTCCTTGAGCTGAGATCCCTCAGTCAAGAAGATCCTGTCCCTGTAGTAGATGACCTCATCGGCCACCCTGTATCTGCTATCCGCTACCTGCCCATCCAGAACCTCGCATGCAAATCTATCTTTGGAGTACTCAACCAGTAGTCGAGCCTTCCAGTCAGCGTCCAGGCTCATGAGTGATAACGTGGCCGGTCTCCGAGAAAGGGCATCAGCTACCACGTTATTTTTCCCCTTGACATACTCTATGTCGAAGTCGTAAGCCTGGATCTTGCTGATCCACTTCTGCTGTCTCTCCTGCAACTGCTTCTGCTCCAGAAAGTACCTCAGGCTGTTATGATCTGTCCTCACCCTGAATCTGCCACCTACCAGGTACTGCCGGAATTTGGCCAATGCATGCATGATGGCCAGCATCTCCTTGTCGTATATGGGATATAACCTCTCGTGTGGAAGGAGCTTCCGGCTCTCGGAAGCAATCGGATGACCGTCCTGCATCAAAACTGCACCAATCCCCTCTCCTGATGCATCACACTCTAGGACAAAGGGCTGCGTAAAATCTGGCAACTCTAATACGGGACAACTGCTCATCACCTCCTTGAGCTTGTCAAAAGCTCGCTGTGCTGTGTCCGACCAACTGAATGCCCCCTTCCTCGTCAGATCCGTGAGGGGTGCAACAAGCTGAGAGAAGCCCTTGACGAACTTCCTGTAGTAGGTGCAGATACCAATAAATCCCCGAAGCTCCGTCACATTCCGTGGCTCTGGCCAGTCCCGGATAGCCCTGATCTTCTCCTCGTGGACTCTCACCCCGTCCACTCCTATAATGTGTCCCAGATACAGCATCTCCGTCAATCCAAACTCACACTTGGAGAGCTTGGCATAGAATTGTTGCTCCTCCAAAATGTGCAAGACTGTCTCAATATGCTGGAGATGCTCCTCCCAAGTCCTGCTGTATATAAGGATGTCATCAAAGAAAACCAGCACAAACTTTCTCAGATGATCCCTGAAAATGTGATTCATACAAGACTGGAAAGTAGCAGACGCATTGGTCAACCCAAATGGCATGACCAGAAACTCAAAGTGCCCATAATGACACCTGAAAGCGGTCTTGGGAATGTCCTGTTCCCTCACGCGTATCTGATGGTACCCGGATCTCAAATCAATCTTGGAGAAGAACCGTGCTCCTCTCAACTCATCCATCAGCTCGTCGATCCTGGGAATGGGGTACCTGTTCTTCAGGGTCTTCTTGTTCAGAGCCCTGTAGTCAATGCACATGCGTAATGTGCCGTCCTTCTTCTTCACCAGCACTACTGAAGAAGCAAAAGGACTAGTGCTGGGCCGAATGTGACCAAGGGCCAGCAACTCCCGAATGGCTCGCTCTATCTCGTCCCGATAGGCCTTGGGATGCCTATACGGTGTGGTAATCACGGCCTGTATCCCCTGCTCAAGCTCGATCGTGTGCTCAAACCCCCGATCCGGTGGCTGCCCTGGTGGAATATCCCCGAAAACCACTGCATACCTGTCGAGAATAGACTGTAGATCAGGATGCACTGTCTGCCCTGTATCCACTGCCTCTAAAGCCCGCAACTCTATCGCCCACTCTATATCTCCCTTGCGGAAGGTCGCCTCCATACTGTGTGCTGACACCGTCTGAGGTGGGTATGTGTGCTGCCCCCGTATCTTCTTATGCCTCCCCGTCTTGGGATCATCCCACTCCATCTCCAGGGCCTTCCAATCTGTCGTGACCTTCCCTAGAGTAATAAGCCACTGAACACCCAATATCAGGTTGGTGTCCGGAATGTCCACCACAAAGAAGTGATCTGTCAATGTATAAGTGCCCATCGTCAATGATAACTCCGGAACATATCGAGCACATGCCATGGTCTGATCTCCTGGGACCAAGACAGAAAACCCATCAAAGCCCTCTGTCTGTATGCCTCTCCGCTCAACCATCTGGGCATCAATAAAATTGTGGGTGGCCCCACTATCAACTAAGACTGAAACCCGCTGTCCGCGCACTGTCCCCCGTACGCGCAGTGTCAAGTACTTGGGGACTCCCCGCAATGCGGCTAGAGCTCCCCCAGTGGGTGCAAACGATGCCCCACCTGTCGCGGGTGGTGGAGGTGGTAAGGTACTCTGTGCTGCATAACAACCTCCTGCCTCCTCATCATCCCCCTCATCCTCTTCTCCGCTGCTCTCGGAGAAGACCTCTATGAAATGTGCCTTCCCTGCCGCACATTTGTGTCCCGGTGCCCATGGCTCCTGGCAAGTAAAGCACAATCGCTTCCGCCTCAGCTCTCTCCTGGCCTCATCATCAATCTGCCCTCGTCCCGGATTCGCCTTGGGAGGCGGAGCCCTCGTGTCCTTACCCTTAGGCTGGAAAGCCTGTCTCTGGGGATAAGGTGGCCGAGTCCTGGGAAAGACATCCTGTAAGTCTCGAGTCCTACTGATGGCATCCTGCAGTGTAGCCGGTTTGTTCGACCGGACTAGGCCACGAAGTGGCTCTGACAGCCCCTCCACAAACATGTAAACCATCCGGGCTGCTGATAAGTCAGGTACCATCACTGAAACCCTCAAGAAATCGGAAATGTATGCCTCTGCACTCCCAGTCTGTTTGAGCTTGGTCAGCTCAACAAAATGCTGCTCCGGATCCCTCCTGTCAAAGCGCTCTACCACCCTCCTGGTAAACTCGGCATATGTCGTCACTATGGAATGCCCGAGTGTCGCCATCCCATGAAACCACCAGTCCTGAGCCTCACCCTCTAAATGCAATGTAGCCACCTTAATGGCCTCTGTCTCCGACATCTGGTTAAGCTGGAAATAGATGTCCAGCTTCTCCACCCAGGACTTTGCCGAATTGTTTGATGAACCATCAAACGTGGGCAAATGGAATCTACTAGCTGCACGGTGGTCATCACGGTGGTGTCCGTGCCCCCTGTGCTGATCACGGGGTTTAATGCCATACTGAATATGGAGATAGCGCTCGAAGGTGAGAGAATCCATAAATGCCTGTCCGAAAGCCTGATACTCTGCAAAAGCGGCCGCCCATCGAGCTGGACTCAACTCTCTCGGTGCTGTCGACCCCTCGTCCTCTACCAGGAAGGTAGGCATGGTAGGTCGCGTGGGTGCTGGATTATCCCTCTGTGCACCTCCCCGCACTCCTGTCCCTGTGTCCTCTGGCAAGAATGTGGGCATAGTGGATCGCGCGGGTGCCTGAGTCGTCACAATGGGGATAGCATCGTGCACTGGTACGTGGCGAGACATACCCGATCCCTCACCGATCTGAAGAACTCTAGGGAGTTCTCTCTGACTGATCTCCATGGCCACGAGCCTCTGTGACATCTCCTGCATGTGATGGAGGATCGTCTCTCTAAACCTCACATCATCATCTGCCATTGGATTACGCTGTTCTGGGCCCTTCTCAGGCTGCTCTGCCTCTGAATCTGTCTCAGGTGGCTCCTGATCAGAATCACTTCCCCCGAAAGGAAACTTCCACCTATCCTCAGCTTCTCTACGTTCCTTCCGGTAGATGTAGGGGTTATCCCCGGGCGTCATAGACTGCTAGCACCACAGGCTGAGCCAGATCTATGCTCCGATACCACTGTAATATCCCCAAAGGGAAATAACCAGTAATACACAGAAATATGCCAGACAGATATATAAAACAAAATGCCGGAACCAGAACATGGAACAAGTACACATAGAATGCCAGAACACTAAGCCATTTTATTAATCTGAGAATACATATATAGGGGTACAAGATAATCAGAATGAGTGCACCTATCCTTGCCCTAGGCAAGTGGAGACCCTCTCAGAATAAAGAATGGCTGCAGTAGGGACAGCGTCCTAGCTGGCTGAAGAAACTGCTATGGAAAACTGCTGCTGCAATGCACTGGAACTAGGGGTTGATCCCCTCAATGGAATGAGCTGAAAACTGGAAAGGTAGTTGATCTCAATCCTCCAGACAAAACCCAGAAATCGTGAAGCAGATGCTCCACCTCCGAAGATACACCAAATAACCCTCACCAGTGAAAACGCTGTCTCTGCCAGTGACAGCGCAGAAGCCAAAGGAAACGCTGGCAAAAGGGCTGAATCTAACCACAAATCCTCCGGATGAGATAACCAAACTCCTCAGGGCTGAAAATACTGAAAAACGCTGCCAAAATCCCACACAACAACCCGCCATCGCACTGCTGGCTCTCCCTGGGCTGACTGCCTTCCCTATCCAGACTGGGCGTTCTCTCTCTCCGTATTTCTGCGCCTTCTATCTCGGATCATGTCCTCCCTAGTCGGACTGCGTCTCCTATCCTGACCAAGGCTCCTAAATCACCATCTGCTGCCCTCTCTCTCTCCATCTGGCCTTCCTATCCTGACCGCAAATTTACCATCAGCCCTATAGCCTCAAGAAAGGGGGTATTCTCTTACCAAAATATCCACTCCGAAAACTACCGGCAAATCAACACCAACCATGAAAGAAACTGCTCTGGCAGCACTCGAAGTCCCCCGAAGCTAAGGGTGAGATCTCCGACCGGAGACACTCAGTTTGCACTAAACAGTGCTGCAGACCGACTAAACAACCGGCGTGCTGAAGTAGACAGAAGTCTAGCTCTCAATATCAATATCAAATCAACCATGCCAAATGAGGTGAGAACCCCACCTTTTATAGTGCTAAACTCCCTCCAAAACCTTGACTGCATCCTTCACTCTCCTTGGCCTGCGCAGTTAACCTAGGGTCAGCGTGAGGCCTCCCCTCATACTCATGTGGACCCCCAAGGCCCCCTCTCTAAGTTATAACGTCAATCAACTAGGAAAACACTTTATTTTATAAAGTGAGGTGACTAAAGTGAGGTGACCCCTCTTATTTCTCACTTTATTTATTATTTCTAGCTAAAGCGGCAAAATTAAACAAAAATGAAATATTCCAATTAGCAATGCTAATTGGGAATATTACAGTTGTCGAAGTCCTTCTCCACACACAAGTCTCGGGCTCTACAAACTGCTTCTGGCTGATTAGACCCCTGAGCTCCAACAACTGCCTCTCTCGCAACTACCTTTGTCCATCAAAGTGTTGCCCACTGGGCTCCAACCTGGACACTATCATGTTGTCCTCCAGACCATAAGTACTCAATCCACGTGCACACTTAGTCCTCTATCATGCTGCAGCATCTGCCCTCCAACAACCCACAAGAGACCAAGTCCACGTTGTAGCATCTGCTCCTAGTTAGGGCATCCCCACACTTGGGAGACCCTTACACATGGCTGCCCACAGACTCCACCAATCCACCCTTTGCCCTGAAATAGAGGAGCTATTGTGCAAATCTAGGCACCTGAATGTGTCCTCGCCTAAGACACCATCAATCCATCATACCCGGGTCCATCTGCAAACTCTTCTTACTGCTATCCACTTGCCTTCCAATCTGATGTGCCTGTTGTTACCTTGGCTGGTTGGTAGGCCTCCCAACAATCCACATGGGCTCCTCCAAACAACTCCTAAGGCCTCCTACAAGCAACCCATCCACTGATCCTAAGCAACAGTCAACACTTTGACCCAATGTACAACAACCTTCTGCTGCTCAATCACTATGGAATCTATAACTAGTGTAGGGCATCTAATCATCAGATTTGCCCCTCCTCCTTGACTTCCACACGCTGGCTTTTCTTGATCCAAACTAGTCAACTCTTTGACCCAACACACCTACAAAACGTTGTTGTTCTCCATTGTTAGATCACAGCTCCTACAATTCTAGTTAGGGCACAATGCAACCCTTAACCCTCCACGCTGGCAGAAAACTAAGCCCTTTATGGGCTGAGGTTCTCCTTGGAAGAGCTCCCCTTGAGCCACGTTGCCTCCTACTAGCATTGTACACCTCAACGCTGCCTTGGAACAGCGTTATATGCTTGCTATGGCCTACGGCCTAGCAAGACAACTAACTGTAGCCGCGGCCTCCCTCCAAACTGATCCAAACAACCCTTAAAACAACAACGTAATGCTCCTTACCTCTTCGGCCTTGACTGCCCAGCAACTTGATCTAGAACAACCCTGTTTTACCCTCAAACAGTCCCATGCCACAATCCGCTCTCCCTACAACAACTCGGCTTCCAATCTGGGCTCTCCACGTTGTCCTTTGACCTCTCCTTTGCCGCTGCCTCCTTCAAATTTCAGAGCTCTTTTGTATGTTGTGTTGCACACAAATGGATGATTAAAACACTAGCTTTCACCCTCAATTTATAGCCTAAATGAGGGGCTCCATGAATTATGAAGAGACGCATCTATTGGAGTATTTTACACTAAGCCTACATGACTTGGTAACCAATAATTACCTTGTCAACTTTCATTTCTCTCTAAGGACAACTCGGATTCAGACGATTCTCGTTGTGTTGGAATCGTATCGCCAAGCACTATCATCCTCATCCATCACATGTAGTAAATCCATCATGGTTTTGGCCCAAATCACGATGGTTGCAAAACCCCCAAGCTTGGATCTCAACCCCACAAACCCATTTGTGGCGCTTTGACCTCCAACCCTTGATTACCAGGGCTTGAGTACCTCCCAAACTACGCAAAATTCAACACCAACCATTTAATGTAATAAGGTGAGCGAAGAACATTGAATGGTATCTCACATGCATAGAGAAATCGATAATGTTGTTTATCCATATCATGCATACACCCTTGATCAAGGAAATCTGATATGATTCTATGTTGTAAGGGGATGTATGTCCCTGTGCCGTATCCACTACCATGGGTGGATGTTGATGGAGTGTTTAGTCTATGTGATTGTGGGATAGTGGTATCATGTTCAGAGTCACCCTTTGATCTTTTAGATTTGTATTGGGCTTCCTCCTCTTCCCTTATGTATTTGGCTCTTTGTTGTGTTGACACACTTCCACAAGTTTCGATTCCTATTTTCTTATTTCCATCCCATGCCATTTTCCCACAAAGATGTTTTCTGGCACAGGTGTATGAACCTGTGAAAGTGATTTTGCAATGGGGGCATGTAAATTTAGTGGTTCCACCGCCTTTCCCTCCTGAAAGCCTAGTAACATATTTTCAAAAGGGGGTTTGGTCAACTTTGGTTTTCTTGCCATCATCATCTCCACTCTCTTTATCATCCTCCTCCTCTTCCTCTTGGTACCTCTCCTCTCTAGGGTTTCCTAATCCACCACTACTCACTTCTTCATTATTCCTCCTCCTTTTGCTCCCCAACACCATCATAGAAAGAAAGGGAACCAACAAGAGAATGCCAAGCCATATACCCATCATGTTTGGTGGAGTTATAGTTTCTTGCTTGCAATAAAATGGAGGAGGAATGGGAATGGGAAAGAGAGAAGAGGACATCTTTCATTCAACAATGAACATATAAAAACACAAATGCTACATGAAAAAAATAAAAAAGAATGGGATTAGACCTTACCTCTTTGACTGTCCAATGGTTCCTTCAATCCCAAGCTCCAATATCCCTTGCAAGCTCCTCAAGAAACCCTCTCAATCTTCCTCTCACTCACCTCCTCAACTCAAGCTCCAAAAGCCCTCTCTTGCTCTCTCAAAATGCAAATGATGCATTATGGGAGAGGAGGAGGCCTTTTATTTATTTTGGCCCCTCCCCTCCCTCCACCACAAAAAAATTGCATGCATGCATTTACTGCAGGGAGTAAATTTTTGCATGGGGAAGCGGTCAGGAGCGATTGATCCTGTACTGCTCTGGGTTTTAAAAAATCGATCCAGGAGCGGTATGGGAGCGATTGCTCCCGTGTTTTCTCCCGGAAAGGCAGGGAACGGATATTTTTTAAGGGAGCATGCTCCCGAGATCATTCCAGATCTGCTGCTGAGTGGAGTGTGCTTCGGGAGAAGATTTTTTTTTGGAGGGGGGGGGGGGGGTGCTCCCCCGCAGGCCTGGAATCAGCTTAGGGCTTACCCAAACATGTATACGGGCACACACACACACCCAGCCAACATATATGTACTATGCGTTATTCCACGCTCACATCAAATTTGTAAGGCCATGCCAACAACAGAAAAATATTGAGATTTCTGTGTAATTGTAAGTACCTTTCATTCTGAACTTGAAGTGATGGCTGTCTAAATAAGAAATCCATTCTGTAAACTTTACAATTACGCTTTCCACAATAAAGATGATCCTTTTGGTAGCTTTGAATATCAAGTACCCTGTCCAGAATCTACATGATGCTTTTGATAGCTTTGGATATCGCAACCAATGTGCTAGCAAAGAATTATGAATTAGCATGTTCTGATATTTAAATGCTACTTTCTTTAATGTCAGTTTTGCATATCACATTCAATATCCTAGAAAACAAATTTGAACTGCTGTGTTGTAACGATTAAAAGGGATATTGTTGTGGTTTTTAACACTGATGTTTTCCCGTGATATTTCAAATGCTACTTTCTTTAATGTCTTATCAAAACATAGGTTTTCCTGATGATATTGCTAAGTGCTGCATTTCTGGATTATGTCAGGAAGAAAGAGATGCTATTTTGGCAAAGATTGAAGTGACCCAAACACAGTTGGAACAATTGAAGCATACAAAAGTACTAAATGATGCCTTTCCTATTTCACATGATGGTGATTTTGGAACAATAAACAACTTTAGACTCGGCCGTCTTCCTAATATACCTGTAAGTTTACCTTTCAAGCAATGCCTAATATGATAAAGGAAAAGAAATGGAACAAAAAAGAAGCATGGTAAATTTCATTTATGATGATATTCTTCTTGTTATGGCTCCTTCATTTTAGCTTATATCGAAATCTATCTGTTAAAACATTATACTTTCCTAACTTCTGCTAATTTAAGTACTTTTTGGTCAAAATGTTTGTACATAAACAGTAAACTAAGCTAGGCAAGAATTCTAGCACCAGCTAATGTTATTGAGAGACATGTCAATCATAATAGTTGATATGGAAAGCAAGGTCTTATATGGTGGAGATGGTCTTTAAAATCGTGGATTTGATATTATGATGCTCAACTTGTAGTAGGTGATAGAATTTTGGAAGAAGCTATTTCATTATATGGTTAATCCTTGCAGTTTGAATGGGATGAAATGAATGCAGCATGGGGCCAAGCATGCCTTCTACTTCATACAATGGCCACTCATTCTGGAGCTAACTTTTCGTATCCTTAAAAATCACTTGGTGGTGTGTTTCCATTATTATAATTTTATTTTCATGGGCCAATAATTGCATGCTTAAATTTGATTTTTAAACATTCTCATTGCATTTAAAACTCAATGGAATTGCCTTGTGCTCAAAGCAGTGTCTAATAATCCACGTATCATGCAGTCCAAACTATGTGACTCTACCTTTGTTTCTACAAGCACAGTTAAAATTTGCAATTCTTGTAGATGTATAACACCCTGGGTAAGATTGGATTTCCTAGCTCTGCAATTGCATTGTATTTGTTTCTTTCTTGGAAAAAGAGTATGCTTGTATAATATTACAGTAGCAATATAAAAATTTGGTTGACTTATTAAAATTCAATACAGCATTTTTCCAACTGATTATACTCAGCCAGCTCAACATCCCATTGGCTTTTGCTTTACTGATTCTAACCATGGAGCTCAGCTATCTGTAAAGGCTTACAAACTGATTATGGGTGTCAGATTATAATACTGTGTAGTAGTGAAGAAAGCTGAACAAAATATAAATAGAAAGCACATATCATACTAATGAAATTAGATAGATTACATTGAAGGCACTCATCCATCTCGAAGCACATCAAGAACTGAAGCAATGTCTTCCTTTTAGTGAGGGAAGTTATGCTTTAATATCCTTAGTTCGTTTTGAGATCTGACAATGGAGATCTATTCATGCATAGAGAAGCACATGTTATGATTGATTTTTCTTTCCTCACCTTTCCTTTGGCATTCATTTTGGAATTTGGAATTTTTTCAATCACATCCTCACGAATTAACTGTGATAGTCAAACCTGGCTCATGAGTTAAATATTCAAAATATTTGGAATATAAAGTAACTGTTAAAATTGGAAACGAGGGCCAAATTCCACCTTGGGACAACTCATTTGATGGAGATGATGATTGCATTAAATTCTTCTTTTCGAGAGGACCAAAATTGATATAAAGATCATCCAATTTGAACAAGCAAAGGTGTGTTTTTGAATTTATGCCCACACATTTGAAAATTGTTTAGGGCGGCCACATCATCATGTAGGTTCATGAAGCCCAATGGATGTGACTCTTCACCCTCAATGAATTGTATAAATACAAGTGCCTATTGAGTTTTCTTGAGTGATGGGGTAGCATCAGATGTGCTCTAGCTCCCAAAATTTGTGGAAGGACTAGAGTACATGGGATCTCCAAGACCCAGAAATGGATTTGGGAAATTTTATCCGGTTTGGGAGATAATTAATTAATTAATAATTTTAATTATAGACCCTAAGTCTAACTTAGGAAAATTAAATTATTAAAGGTAATTAATTAAAACATGTGATCAAATTGTCTTAAGTCACACGGATCAAACTTTCTTTTAATCTTAGCCATCGATTCAAGATCTAATCATGGCCGTTGGTTTTCCAACGAGAAAAGTATAAAGGAGAGGCTTGGGGTCATTTGGAGGACACACACAGAGGTGGAGCACTGAAGCTAAGATGGAATTCTAGGGTGTAGTTTGCTAATAATTTCCACAAGTGTTTCAGCTGCAGAGGGGTGGTTTAGGCAAAGGGGATGATCTGATCCTAGTGCCTAGAATCAACAAGAGGCAGAGAGCAGCTTCCAGAGGCAGCGCAAAGGCGCAGAGGCAACAGCAGCAGAGATGGCAGCAACTGCACAGTGCAGAGGCAGCTTTAGCTATGCAGTCCCTTCTGGGGTAGCGTTGGTCAATCGGGGACCCATCTGGGTTACGCAGAGATCCTCAGGGGTAGCGTAGGGTGTGCGTCACCCATTTTGGGGTTACACAACCCTCTCCAGGCCAGCGCAGAGGCACGTAAAGGCTGTCTAGGCTGACGCAGGGGCTTCAGGGGAACACTTGGGTTTCTAGGTCCAAGATCTGGCTGAGTCTTGTAAATCCCGTTTGAGGGTGTGGATCAGTCAACGTTTTGGCTTCAGAACAGTAGGTTAGTTGCAGATCTATATTTTTCTCTGTCGGGTTAACCAGTTTGGTGCCCAGATTTGCTGTATTCAGAAAACTACTTAATAATAAACACCCTCCAATAGCCAAAATACCGGTTTTCCGCATTGGGTTTTTCCGAGGACTATTGTCCAGAAAATCTTGTGTCACTTTGTCTATGTGTGCATGTAATTTTCTAGATCTGTAATATTCCTAATTTGTGACAGCAAATTGGAATATTCTATTTTGTTTATTTTGCCACCTATAGTTTGTAAGTAAATAAAAAGTGAGTAAAGAGGGTCTAAACTCACTTAAATAAGACATCCACCTAGTAGCACAACGTTGTGACTTAAGTGGGAATCAAGGGGGGACCCAACACCACGTGGAGGAGGGGGCCTATGTACACTCTAGAAGTTTCTCCAAGCTTCTGCGCAGATAAGGATGAGAATGTGGATAAGGATGAGGATGTGGAGGAGAGAGAGAGGATACATTGGGTTTTGGAGGGAAAGCAACACTATAAAAGATGAAGGAGCCTCTTCATTTCATTCATGCTTGGATTCTTGGATTATTGAGTGAGACAATTGTCTTTCTTTGGCACGCTGGTTGTTTAGCCCGTTTGCTGCATTGTTTAGTGCACTGAGTGTCTCCGTGCGGAGATCTCACCCTTAGCCTCGGAAGACTTCGAGTGCCTGCTCAGGCAAGGTTATTTTCTTAGCATCATCCTCCAGGACAGCGTTATTGCTGCAGCGGCGTAATACTGTGTTGTAGGGTGTTGTCGTGGTGACTTTACGACACCACCTCCTTCTCTTGTTTTTCAGAGGGAGAGCCTCTCTTTCCTTTGGGGGATCAGATTGGGAGATATTGGAGCTTATTATCAGATCTTGGCATCAGGCCTATATGTTCTTCATGGTATACTGCGCAGTTCTTTCCCCAGATCTGCGTTATTGCTGAGGGAGCAGCGTTCCAAGGGTTTTGGCATCATTTTGGAGTTAGATCTCTGATTGAGGGTGATCCTTGGATTGTCCAACCAATCCAAGTATATTTCTGATCTGATACTGAAGTTTGCTTCAGAAATTCTGAATCATTCTTCAGATCTGCTGCAGTAAAACTCAGATCTGCTCCGACATTTTCATGTATTGCTGAAATCCCCAAGGGGAAAGTAATAAAGAGCCCTTTGGGCATTTTGTCTCATTATAGATCTCTGTTTTCATGTATTTATTAGTTTCAGATCTATAATATAATAAATATAAGCTTCAGCCTCCTGGAGAAAACGCTGAAGGGTTTCTGGATCAATCTTTGTCTTGCGGCACCTCTATCTTGAGGGGTTTTCTATATAAAACTGTTGTTTAACCTTGTTCTAAAACTCATTATCTGATTATTTATAGTGTTATACATCATATTCCTTCAGAAAATACGCTGCCCTTGCTTCAGAAAATTTTTGCATATTCAAAGTCTTGGGAAATCAGGGTTTTTATTGACTAGTCGGGAAGGAGGAATTGTTTAACTTAGCAAAACGCCTTTGTTTGAGCTGAGATTCGACATGGAAGTCCCTCTTGACCTATTCTAACATATCCCAGAACCTTGAGACGTCATTTTACGCAGATTTCCTTATACACTCATTTTAGGGCCAAAATCCTCACTTTTCCCCGCCTTTTTGTCCTTAAAAGCTAAGTAAAGGTTGCTGCTGCTATTTATTTTGGTTGCTGAACATTTTCAGAGATCTGATATGATAGCTTAAGCCCTCATACCTGAAGAATGCATTTTTCTGGCATGATCTGCTGAAAATTCCCTATTGGGAATATTACAAGATCTGAATCAGTGAAAGTCTGTTACGTGTTTTTCTTTGATGTTAATATGAATATTCAACATTAATAACTTATCTAAGTAGGAGAAGCATAACTAGATCTAACAATAGATTTCTGCATAAAGTATCTTTCAGAAATTTTGACATGGTATCAGAGCGATTGTAGATCTAGCCGGATCACTAGCAGAAGACTGAAGAATCTTGTTGCAGAAAGCAACAGAGAAAGCAGCAATAGTAGAAAGCCAGATCTGAAGGGACAACGCAGTTTCAGAGGGAGCAGAGCCATGCAGAGGTCAAGGTGACGTAGTCCTATGTCGTCTCCATGCAGGCCCATGTACTTACTTTGCAGATGCAGCGCTAGGACTACCTGCTCACGCATAGGACAACTAGCATGACACAAATCTGAAGCTTTCTGGTTCAGAAGTGCCAGAAGCAAGGTTGTAGAACTTCAGAAGGTGCTAGTGGGTTAAATTTCTGAAGCTTCAGAATTTAGCCTAAGCACTAGTGACAAAGAGCAAGAGGAGATCAACTTCTCAGAGGGTTTTTAGCCAAAGAAACCTACAGATCGGTCAGTGGATCGAAGAGAGCTGAATCATTTGATTTGGTGGGTTTCCAAGAGCGGAAATCAGTTGTCAGAGGGAGCAGAGGGTGCTTGTTTTGCCAAGGACCGTAGATCCAAATCTCTTGTGGAGAGAGGAGGAGTTTCGGTACATTTACTGAGAAAATGGTACCTCACGGAATACCTGATCAGGATAGCTTGGATGGTGTGGCCAACTTTGTAGTCTAGAAGGCCATAATCCTGGTAGTCTTATGGGCATACCATCTAAGAGACCATGTAGAACAAGTCCTGGCCACTCCAACCGTTGCTGATCTCTTAAAGGAGCATTAGGAAGCTGCGGCACATGCCAAGCTGCTCATAATAGATGTAGTTAAGGACCATATTGTTCCACATATAACTGAGAAGAAAACGGCTAATGAGATGTCGAAGGCTTTAACATCCCTATATTAGGGGAAGTCCGTCCAGAGGAAGATGCTTATGGAGACTCAGTTGGGGTCATTCATGATGACCAAGGGGGAAGAGATGGAACATGTATAAATTTCCGAGTCTTATATCTTATGCAGAAATTATTACTGTTAGTCCGGTTAAGCTCCTCCTACTTATATAAGTTATCAACTTAATAAATTCAAGTTAACATCGAAGAAAAACACATAACAAATCTTGTAATATCCCCAAAAGGAAATAACCAGTAATACACAGAAATATGCCAGACAGGT